>JAIUZE010015785.1:0-11296 GCA_022085475.1 Heliosperma pusillum | reverse complement strand
TAATATGAACAAAACTAAAGATGAACCAAAAACAAAAGATTTGTGACATTAATTCGTCGAGTAAATCGGAATTGTTACCTTAGCTAGCAAAATCAAGTAGCACCAAAAAATAAGAACTAAGAAAATAAGAAACCCGTCTTCTAATCTTCTCCTAAAATATACGAGTCACCAAACTCATCTTCAAAATCTTCCCCTATAAGAAATGACAAGAAAAATATTTGTTAGAATTAAAACTCGATTTTCCATAATTAAAGTGTTGAAAACGATTTTGTCGGAATTGAAAATAAACCGTACTTGAAGCTGGAGAGCGAAGAGGAGATTCTAGAAATATAAGTTAGGACGGATTTGAATAAGAAATGAAGGTTTTATGATGATTTTGCTCAAGAACGACGAGACGTGAAGAAACAAGAACGTGAAGAACGATTCAAGAAGTATTAATTGATCTTAAGTGATTTATTGTAAAATGAAAAAGTAGTTAGTGAGTAATGGTGGGTGTGAGCCGTGTAGTTATAGGGTAATTAATGAGTCGGGTTTTGAAATTGTTGTTACGGGATTGACTCGGGTTTTATGATTATATTAAGGTAATTAATTAGATATAATTAGATATTAAGTTAATTAAACCAAATATCTAGATATTATGTTATTGTAATGAAAAAGAAAGAAAATATCTAGTCCTATTAGAGGAGAGGGAGCCGCGTGATGTTAGAAGAATCGGGTCTGTTTTTGAAGCGATTTGCGGAGTTTAAGTTAACGGATCGATAAAGTAATAAATATCTAAGATATTATTATTAGATTAATCAAAATAATGAAAATATCCAAAGTGAGTGGAAAAAGATGACATGGGACGTGTGACCCATGCCAAAGTCGAGTTTCGGGTTTGTTTCGGGATTTAAAATGACTCGGGAATAGTTAAATGACGCTCGGGTTTAAATCGTAAAACCCTCTCTTTAATTCCGAATAAATTCAAAATAATTATATTAAATTATCATAAATCCAAATAAATCTTAATAAAAATAAATTAAAAATATTATTTTTTTAAATAAAATTTCGCTCTTCAAAATTACAAGGCGAGTCGGAAAAAGTCAACGAAAGTCAAAGTTGACTTAAAAACGGGATTCTCATGGAATCTCTCAAAAATTCCAAATACGAACTCGGAATTTCCAAATACGACTCGAAACAATAAATTCTATTTTAAAACTTAACTTTGCTGAAAAGTATTCGTAAAACATTTTTACTAAAAAAATTGGGTACTTTTCGGGTTGTTACACGTACAATTCTAACATATATAAACGATGCAAAGTTTTAATGTAGTTTGTACCAATAGTCCAATACAAGTGATTTTCGGGCTCTTCCTTGAATTAGATATGCCAGAAAACCTACATTTATAATGTGATACATCATGATTTTGGCCTCTTATAATCAGGTTGATCATGGTAGTTTAAACTACACATTCGACAGTATGTTATTAGTGTATTACCTCTCAATGCGAGTCTCGGTTATAAAATTTAATTGAGAATCATGACTAATATTGCTTTGTACTGCTTACAATTTTTAGACATCTTTCTAACAGATTCATAATGTGGAGTAAAAAATAATGTTTCGACTTCGAAAATGGAACTTGGAAAAAGCATCTCACCCATTACTGTAGATGAAACCAAAAAATCAAAACAGAAACGTGCACCATAAACAAACCTGTGAATTTCACGGGCAATTAAACTAGTTTATACTCTCACAAGCAGAAATTCACGACTTAAGTTACAAACCCAATCATTTTCTACTTTCCAACCTAATTCAATCATTTCCCATATTCTTTACCCCACCCAACCTCTCTCTTACCTTTTCAATTATTATTATTATTATTTACTAACAAACTAATAATAAGTTCATGTTTATATTTTTGTAACCTTTTACTAAAATAATAACCACTCAAATGTGAAAAAAAAATACCACGCAATAATAGTTAAAGTCATGATTAAATGTATTTAAAAACCAGATATAGAAAAATTAATTAGAAAAACAAAAAATTAAAAATTACGAGCTAAAAAATCCAAAAGTTTTGCCAAATATGCCCAATGATTGTATTTTTTAGAGCGGTATGCGTGACATGAGCACGAATCTCGCCGTGAATTTTTACGAATCGATTTTGAGTCGATCTTCTACGATTATATTCTTATCGATTTTCACTAGCTGAAGTCGGATTATTTTCTTTAAACTTTGCGATTGTGTTTTCATAATTAAGATATGTGTTTATATGCGTGAGTAATTGAATACTAATAAGTGACAATAATAAAGATACTAATGAGGTGATTTGATATATTTTGACCGTCTTAAATATAGTATGTCTTGCTTAAGACGAATATATCCGTCTAAAGTTTCAAACGGGTCAAATACTAATAAGTGACAATAATAAATATAAAATTTTTGGTAGTTTCTGGGCAACTAGTGGGGTGATTTGGTATATTTTGACCCGTTTTAAGCTGAAGACGGATATTATCCGTCTGAAATGAGAATTTGTGTTATTATTATTATCTTTGCGAATTTTTATGTTATACGGAGTAACTTATACCTATACTACCACTATTCGTCTATCCCCCAACTTCATCCCCAAATTAACATACTCTTTAGTCTACCCCAATCTCTATGATTATTTCAATTAAACTTCACCAAATCATCTTCAAACGCTTCCAATTTCCCTTTCCCCAAATCATCATCTACTTTTATCTGCTACCATCATCTTCTTCATGGCCAACATCATCACAGTCACCGTCTTCACCTTCACCATCATTGTCTTCCGTCTCGTACAAGATTGCCACCACTGTCATTATCTCCTCGTTATTAGAGGTAATTAATTTAATTTAATTTCCATTAGCATATAATGATATTTATACAGTTAGTTTGCTACTCTTTTGTGTTCAAAATGGTTCAAAACGTATCAAATTTGAGTTTATTTTATGGGTAATTAAAAAATATAGCCTTTTTTTTATATGCTCATATTTATTTTATAATTTGATTTAGCATTTATTTCTCATTTGATTTAGTATTAACTAGCTCTTTTTTCATTTTTACAGATGGAGAGAAGACAATCTGTCACATGTCCTTTTAATTTGCGTGTAACAAACCAGAGTAGGACATGTATAGGGTCATCAACTGGGTCATCTTCATTCTTTGTGACCTCTTTCAGGTCAATTTGTGACCTAAGGATGGAGTGGTCTAAACTCTAAAACTCTGCCAAATTGCCTACATTGAATCACTTTTTGACTACATTGAATTGAATTGTCCCGATTTCAGAAAATAAAAGTGGGAACATTGAATTGGATATGAATGAGTAAGAATTGACCATTTTCTATCATTACAAAAGAAAAGGTGTAGTCATTTAATCACTTTTTTTATCAATTGTACTATACGATAGCGGCACACATGCCAAATTGCCAACTAAGCGATAGGTTTTGCTTAAGATGAAATATCCGTCTTAAACCTTAAGACATTTTAATAAATACCAAACACTAGCAGTTTCTCATGAAAGATACAAATTTTGCTACTTTATATCGGCAACTCATCACGCCGTTTGATCTCTATTTAACCCTTAGACCATGCCCAAGCAAGGTCAATTGCTAGGTCATGACCTTGCTTGGTCATGTTAATGACATAATTAAACAAGTATAATGGTGACCTTGTTTGGTTAATTTTGTGACCTTCTCCATCAAAAGGTCAATTTGTGACCATTTGTGACCATTTTGAACAAAATTGACCACCTTGTGACCTTCTAGGTGTGCATTTTTTATTGGTTGAGTAATAAAAAAATAATAATTGTTAGGAAAAATAATTGTAAAAATAGGAAAGAAAAGTGGGGTAGAGAATAATATGAGAGAAAATGATTGGGTTGATGACCTAGGTCGCGACATTCTGCTTGGGAGGGTGAAAGTAGGTCAAGATAAATAAAGTGGGATTAAGAGTAAAACCGGGTCGCGACCTAATTAGCGCGACCTCTGCTTGGGGATGGTCTTAAAACAGATCATTCTGTCTTAAAATAGAATATGTGATAACCAATATATTTTGAATTTGAAATTGATTGTTTTGACAAGTCATATGAGTACAAGTTACAAGCATACAAGAATGTGGAAACACGCGCGGATAGAGAAGGCATGCGCTTCTACAATGGTAGTGATTTACTGAATTACATAATCTATATTTCTGACAATGTCAAGTGTAGCCACCCAAATCGCATGCATTTCTGAATTATTTGTGCAGAGTACTACATTGCCATATACTAGTAATAAGTTGTTGTCAGTTCTCATCTACCAGCTCCTCTTGAATGTTGACCCAATTACACTGGAGAACTTTAAGTAATTCAACTAAGAACTATCGGTATGCTAATTTTCCATGTCTTGTGGAACAGTATGTCTTATTGAAGACGGATGGATCCCTACTTGTTTTTTCATTTGTATCCTTATGAGAGGGATTTCGACCCGTCTTCATTGAAAACGGATATACGTCCGTCTTCAATGAGAATTTGTGCTTGTGGAATACTCCGTATTATATTTGAGCATAACAATTACCTATTTTCGTGGCGTTCATGGCTAATTCACGGGGTACAATATACGTGGAGACGCCTTTATATAGCAACCGAGACGGTAAAATAGCCACCGATACTTGAATTATGTTTCAGTCTAGTGATTAACTGCTTATAGCAGGTATAAAAGATGAAAAAATTTCCTCCGGGAGGACGATCCTCCTTACACCTAAGCCGTTGTAATTTCCGTATTGATACTCCTCCTTTGGGTGTGTAAGGAGGACAATCCACCCAGACGACACAAGAACTTTTCGTAAAAGATTGTACCTAAAGCCTTGTATTGGGCATCTCAATTAAGCAATACAAAATTAAATTTTTCATCTTTGGTCTTTGTATTTTTCCAAGTTCACAATTCCAAACACTAGAAACACCCCAAAACCTCAAAACCAACAACTAACAAAAACAAACAAGAACACTACTCCAACAGTCCAACAGAATCAAAATTCAAAAACACAATAACTAACTAGAGAGCCAAAATAATCAAACAACATTGTCTTTGATCTTCACAACCAAAAATCCAACAACAACAATGTATTCCATCACATTTCAACCAATATCATTCCTCATATTCCTCTCTTTAATCTCCTCAATTCATCCAAAACCAACAAAACACCAAGAACTTGAACCACTTCTTGAGCTAAAATCATCACTAGACCCAACAAATAAGCACTTGTCATCATGGTCAAGTAATGGTGACCCATGTGATGGAACCTTTGAAGGTGTTGGTTGCAATGAAATGGGTCAAGTGGTTAACATTTCACTTCAAGGAAAAGGGCTCATGGGTCAACTTTCTTCAGCCATTTCCAGGCTTAGTCACTTGACTGGTTTATACTTGCATTATAACTCACTTAATGGTGACATTCCTAAAGAGATTTCTAGTTTAACATATTTGGTTGATCTTTATCTTGATGTTAATAATCTTTCTGGTGTTATTCCTACTGAGATTGGTAACTTGGAAAGTCTTCAAGGTTAGTAGTATTTACTCGTTTTTACAAATTATAGAATAAGACGGTTTACATGCTCTTTTTTATTTTTATCTTGAGCTAGTAATATGGTCACATTTGCATTTTTAATATAAAAAGCTTGTGAAAGATGTTGGAATAATGTGAAATTTATGGAAAAGGTTTCAGCTTTATGTAACTTGTAATTAGCTTACATAAGCTTAGTGTGTCTAACGCTATGTTAGTCCGACACTTCACTATGGTCGCGTGTTGGACACCATTGGACATAACACTAGAAAATACAAAACTTTGTGGAAAATTAGCCTTATGTCATGACTAACACTTGCAGCCGAGTCCGAGTAACATAGATCTAAGGTTCTTAAACTAAAGTTTGGTAGCCATAAAAATTGAAAATTTTGTT
The DNA here is from genome assembly GCA_022085475.1 of Heliosperma pusillum. NCBI lineage: Eukaryota > Viridiplantae > Streptophyta > Magnoliopsida > Caryophyllales > Caryophyllaceae > Heliosperma > Heliosperma pusillum. The sequence continues at coordinate 5,364 of JAIUZE010015785.1, read as the reverse complement.
CTTTATTCAGTAGTTGTGTTGTGTTAGCTTCTTATCTAATAATTGATTGAATGATTATCTTAAGCAAAATATTGAAATGTGGAAAGTGTATAATGGATGATGCACATTAAGATGAGTTTTACTTGATTTATAAAGAATTTATGCCAAAGATTAGAACTTTATGGCAAATGTAACTCACAAATTATTATTGAAGACGGATATATCCGTTCACAATAAAAGACGGGTCAAATAGTAGTATAGGCAAGACAAAAAGAAGTTCCTAAATGGATGTTGTCTCATTTTTCCCTAATTGTCCTATCTAGCCAAGTGGGGTAATATTGGACCCATTTTATTCTTAAGACGGATATATCCGTCTTAAGAGAGTCCAATTGAATGTAATTAACTTGCTTACTAGTTAGAAATAATAAATCTAGTACACTTGATATTCATTACATTTTTATTAGGAGTATATTATTAAGTTATATTTACAAGTTTCTTTATGCTGTTTTTGTTATTTGCAGTGCTGCAGTTAGGCTACAATCAATTAACAGGAAGTGTACCAACACAATTAGGGTCTCTGAAGAAACTGAAAGTTATTGCATTACAGTCTAATCACTTAACAGGAGCAATCCCTGCTAAGTTAGGAGGTTTAGAAGCTCTAATGAGGTTGGATTTGAGTTTTAATCACCTCTTTGGCTCTATACCAATACCTGTTGCTGAAGCTCCTTTGCTCCAATCTTTCGATATTCGGAACAATACTCTTTCTGGGAGTGTCTCCCCTGGTGAGCACTTTACTGTCAGTTGATATTTTGTAACATGAATTGTCTATATCTCTACACTAATACAGTAGAATTGTCGGGGTTCTCGATTTCTACAACCTTTGTGTTCTGAGGGTAAGGTCGCGTACATTTGTGTGAGTTACGAGCAACATCTTCAAAGCGGCTTCTTTGCAAATGAGCGTGTAATTTAATTCTTGTAGTAGCTTTATAAAGATATACTCGTAACTCGTACAAAGTACTTCGTAATTATTTTTCTGGTGAAAAAAGGTAGCCCTTATGCTCCTTAGGGACAATTTCAATGTAGAGTGAGCACACAGCATCACATAATGCGAGAAAGAATTCCGTCATTCAAGAATTTGAATATGTGACTAACTTGCTATAAATTGACATGTTGCAGCACTTCAAAGATTGAGTGAAGGGTTTAAGTATGCAAACAATCCCGGATTATGTGGATTTGGTTTCCCAACACTAGAAGCTTGTGCTGATGCTGATCACTTGGGTCAAATAAGGCCTGAATCTTATGGCGGAGGAGTTTCACATGGGTTTCAAACAAAGGATATCCCGGAAACAGCAAATGTTCAGCCAAATTGCATCAAAGATGAATGCTCACAGCGTAGAAAAAACTCACATTCTGCAGTGGCAGTAGGCGTTGTTGTTGTGGCCCTTGGTCTAGCAATCATGAGTGTGTTCATCTTCACAAAACATCGTCGTACAAAACAAAAACTTGGGATCTCTTACGAGCTGACTGAAAGCCGCCATAGTACTGATCATCAACCTATGGAGTATTGCAGGAAAAATGGGTCACCTTTAATCAGCCTGGAGTACCCAAACGGGTGGGATCCGTTATCTGATGGGAGGATTTTCTGTGGATTTCGGTTCAATTTGGAAGAGGTGGAAAGTGCTACTCAATACTTCTCACAAACAAACCTGTTAGGTAAGAGCGGTATGTCAGCTGTGTATAGGGGTGTCTTAAGAGATGGGTCAATCATTGCTGTCAAAAGGATAAGTAAGAGCAGTTGCAAATCTGCAGAGTCCGAGTTTTTGAAGGGGTTGAATCTCTTAACCTCTTTAAGGCATGAAAATTTGGTGAGATTAAGAGGGTTTTGCTGTTCTAGGGGAAGAGGTGAATGTTTTCTGATCTATGATTTTGTTCACAATGGGAATTTAATGAGGTATCTCGACCAGAAGGACGGAGATGATAGCGCTTTGGACTGGTCTACTCGAGTCAGGATTATCCATGGCATTGCCAAAGGTTGGTTCTTTTGTTTCACTTTTACTTTCTGCTACTATCAATACATAAACCAGCTGTCAGTCGGGTCATTTTCAGGTCTGGTCAATATTTGATCTCGTTTGTTCAGACCAACTACGGGTGGATTGGGTCAATTCGTGTTTCAGTCCTTTTTAGAATATTTTGTTCGAGTCTAACTGGGGTGTCGAGTCAAGTATTTCAGCCTGGATCATTTGGGTCTGGTTGATTTTGTTTTGAATGCACGCCGTGAACTCAGGTTAACATAGTTTTTTCGCTCTCTTCACTTGCAGGAATACAGTATTTGCACAGCAATAAAACGAACAAACCTCCTCTAGTTCACCAAAACATTTCAGCCAAAAAGGTTCTACTAGATCAAAAACTCAACCCTATGATCTCGGATTCCGGCCTCCACAAACTCCTAACAAACGACTCCGTTTTCTCAGCACTGAAGGACAGTGCAGCGATGGGATACTTGGCACCTGAATACACGACAACAGGCAGATTCACTGAAAAGAGTGATGTCTTTGCATTCGGAATGCTGGTCTTCCAAATCATCTCGGGAAAGAGTCAAATAACCAACTCCACAAGGCTCGGTGCTGAGTCATCGCGATCACAGGAATATATTGACCCAAGTATACAAGGGAAGTTTTCAGAATACGAGGCAGCAAAACTGGCTAAAATTGCGTTAAATTGTACCCATGATTTGCCTTCTGAGAGGCCTTGTGTGGATGAAATTATCCTAGAACTGGGCAATTGTACTAATTGCTACCGATCTCCATGATCTAAGGACATAGATTTGTTAGTCTGTGTAATTGAAGATTTAAGTACCTAATTATTTGTATTAACTTAGTATTTTGGCAGGGGTTTGTACTTTGTATTAAGTACTGTCAGTCTCCGACTGATGTACCTCGTGTATGTTCCTGTTCTTGTGTTTGCCAGAATATCAGAGGATGTAACTCATGAATAGTGCAAGAATAAGAGTTAGCTCAACTTTTAAGCGCACTCTTACTCCAACCATTAATTGATGGTTAGATCCTTATCCGTGACATAGTGCGTTCCCTTAAACAAAAAAATTGAATATTGCACCCCACGAACAAGCAGGCTATCGTGTTTGGGACCATGTTAGTGGATTGAGCATACAACTTTTTTCGAAAATACATTGTGCGTGACTCGTGAGTATGTGTTACTTTCGTGGGCCAGATCAAATTGATCGTCCCACCCATACACAACTCCGGCTAAACTTATGGCGTACACTCGTACCGCGACACCCACTCAGTTCTCTTTTAACATTTCACAAAATGTCAGCTTGTGATCAAGGCCCTCTTGATCCCAAACAACAGACAACATCCATGATCCATGTAGGCCAGGTAAGATTCAGTCTTTGGTCATATTTTGGGCCTAGGTTGGCCCAATAGGTAAGTAAGGCCTTGATGCAGTGCTTTTGAGCCCAGTCTTTAGATTTCTAGTGTCTAGTAAGAAAGACTAATTATTACATTTGCTGTGTTAGGCCCAATTCAGTGTAATGGGCTCAGCCTTTTTGACATAAGCTTGCTTATTTCTTATCGGCCGTGTAACCGTGTTATTATAATTATTTGTTTACGTTTGAATGAAATATATTTCGTGATTGATATAAAAGCCGTCTATGTCCGTCCCAAACCCCCAACCCTTCTAATGATCACCTCTATTTCCAAGCACACTGAACCTTTGTTAGAAAAATAGATGTATACGAATAAGAAAACAACAATTGGATTACACCAAATTGCCCTTTCGTTCCTAATCAAACAATTCAACCCTTATAAAGCTATACTAGTGTCTTGGTTATGTCAACATTTCTATTGAGATATAAAATGGTGTCCTCTTTTTTTTTCTTTAAAAAATAACAGAGATATAACTGGAAGTTTTTATATGTAGTGTATTATGTTTGTTCAAGATGGAGAAATTGATTGATATTTTTTATGTCAATCTTCTTCTCTCATATTTGATACTCGGTATTTATATAGATATGATGAGGGAAACAACCCAAACATGGAGGTTTGTTCCGAAGAGTTACAACATTTCAGAATTTCTGCCAAAACTTAATTACATGTTGGGTAATTAAATTGAGACCCCCATCGTAGTCATTCGAATGAAAACTGTATCGTAAATTCGCATGTAATTATGTAAACGTACACTCTGTACTTTCTGAATTTTCATTATATCATATCGAACTACCCATCTATGAAACACATAAACCCCAATACACTAAAATGAACCGATAATCATCCAACCAACGGTTAGATTAAAATTTTCTAATTGATAATCAAGATGATTGGCTCACACTTACCCATCTCGATTTCTAACTAAATAAGATGGCTAGAAATGGATAACTTAAACCATAGTCGTAAATAGTAAGGAGCTAATTAGGATCGAAGATACAAATTCTCGTTGAAGACGATTACTATCGGATCTGTTAAAAGCTGAAAACGGATATTGCCCATTTCATAATATGCAAGTGGGGAGGGTAAATGGTATAAGGAATCCCCTTATACTAAAAGAATAAGTCTATCCATATATTTTTCCTCCAAAATGCATACACTAAATATGGAAACAAAATAAAGAGTTTTCTCATAATGATATAATCTTTTCATTAAAATATAATACTTTCTTTAAAAATATAAAATTTTCATTAAACTAAAATTGTAATCTTTTCATTAACATATGATATAAATTATAATATTTTCATTAAACTCTAAACTATATACTCCGTATAAAACAAAATTTAAACGGTTATTGTTTGCTTCATAACTAAAAAATAGTTAAACTAATATGTGTAATTTATAAAATAATACAATTTGATTCATGGTAAAAAAACATGTTTTCATTAAAATATCAAAATTAAAATATATTAGCAGTTGTTTGATTAATTGTCTTTTCAATGTTTTTCTCAAATAAAAATGTAATTAAGATGGAGAAATCTGAAAAATTAATTGTTATCCATTTAAATTCTATATGTATATATAATACACTTAAGAAAATTAATCTCCATATATATACCGTGCATGCATTGCACGGGTTATATACTAGTATAATATTACTATAATATTATGATTCACAATACGATAATATTGTGATACTATAAGAATAAATATAGATTTAGATATTATCTTAGCCTTAGTTTTCTATATTATAGGTAGATTACGTTTCTATATATTTATCTCTTATAAAAGCAATCATTGTCATCAATAATATTTAAGCTATCAATTTAATTCAATTCAATTCTTATTTCTTTACAAATGGAGCCCCCACTTGTACTCTCACTTGTACATTGTGAGAGAAACACTGTTCGCTTTCAGATTATTTTGGATAGTGTCCGTCTTT
>JAIUZE010015784.1:0-31221 GCA_022085475.1 Heliosperma pusillum | reverse complement strand
AGTTTATCTGTTTCTAACAATAAAAGCCATCATATATGTTAAGGTTTTTTGTTTTCATATCCATTGCTTTTATGTTATTCATGTTTCATTAAACTCGACATTTCGTGGCTGGGAGAACTCGGATTTACTCCCCACTGACTGTGGCTTCCGTGTTTATATTTAATGCGGTCGAATAGGTGGTGATGCATATTTGGGTACATTGACGAGCTAGCGAGCGAAGTATTTACCTTGGACCTATATTCGGTTCTTATATTGTATATTATTATACACTCTTTTATTTCTGTATTTATACGGGAGATATGTCTCCCGTCTTGTATATTTCTTTTGTATAATATTATTTCCGTTTTGTAATGAACCTTTTTATTTCAGACACCTTCATTATGTATTTAAATTATTTTTTTTCTTTCCGCAAATTTGAGGGTGTCACAAAACCATTTACCGAGGCGTTGTACATTGAAGACTTGTATTGTTTGAACTTGAACTTTTCACTTAGACTAGTCATCAACTTGTTGAAAAACGGCTTGCCATTACCAGTTATGGCGCGTTGTGGTCAGTTTATATAAATTGCACAACCAGTTGTAATACAACTGGCGATGTAGTTTTTGAGCTGTATCATAAAGTTTTAGAGCTCTGTCGTAAAGATTATGAGTTTTAAAGTAAAATTTATGAGCGCATTTAAAAAACTAAACTTTAAGCAAGGTTAGAAAAAATACACATAAGCTCGAATAGATATACATTAGTTGTACAATGCTACTATACAACTGGGGGTATAATCCTATTTGTGCGTTGTAGTACTCCATATCGATAAAGGATTCGAGTGCGAATGAAATCAACAACAATTCCTTTTTGACGCGCAAATTAACAGCTTCCGCCCACTTAGAAAAGTGATATGTTGCAACTAGAATGTATTCATGCTTGTTTGATACTTTTGAAGTTATAGGTCCCACGACATCTAATCTCCATGCTTCAAAAATGGTAGGATGCAAATGTTACGGAGGTTGATGTATGAAATTTGCATTGAACTGATAAGCATCACACTTTTTTGCAAAATCCATGCAATCCCGCAGCTTGGACCGACGGTAATAATTTATCCAAAAAAAACTCAAAGCACAAGGCCTGCCTTCTAAAGAATAGTTTCAGTTTCTCTAACAAAAAAATGGTTAAATTTTCATCCTTCTTAACCAAAAAAACTGATGGTAATGATTTATCCAAAAATAATTACATTTGATCCTTATTGTCAAATGTAATAGTCCGTCTAACAAGAGACCTACAGATCACATAAAAATTCAAAGCATGAGGCCGGCTTTCTAAAGAATCGTTTCAGTTTCTCTTGTCTAAAGCCTATGATTTATCCTTTTTACACGTCCACTTTTTTTTAAAAGAACATGTTGGTGCAACTAAAACCGCTCCATGAAAAGAACCGATTTACTTCAGAAACCAGCTTGAGAAAAACACTCGATGTGGATCACAGCGAGAAGATCTCTTCACCAAAACAAGCATGAACAAGATGAGTCAATAAAAGTTGGAAGTCTAGCTACCATCAAGTCTTCAGTTTGAGAGTCAAAATTGTACCCAAAACAAGACATACAAATTTAAAAAAGACAATGTGAAGAAAAAATAGTCTATATTTCACTAAATGATTATGCAGTTGTAGCTTCCTTCTGCGTTCTCTTCCTAGCCTCCTCGATGATGGTCAATTTGATACCCTTGCCCTTCGGAAGAGACACCCATGGTTTAGTTCCCTTACCCACTACGAAAACGTTGCCTTGACGAGTGGCAAATTCATGCCCTGCAGAATCCTCTATGTGGATAGTCTCGAAACTGCCCTTATGCTTTTCTCGGTTCTTGATGACTCCAACACGGCCTCTATTCCTTCCTCCCGTCACCATAACAACATTGCCAACATCAAATCTGACAAACTCGACAATCTTTTGGGATTCCAGGTCAAGCTTGATTGTATCATTGGCCTTGATAAGGGGGTCTGGGTAACGGATGGTGCGGCCATCATAGGTGTTCAGGTATGGGATGCCCTTCTGTCCGAATTGAACAGATCGGACCTTGCATAGCTTGTACTGTGCACCCAATAAAAAAATCAGAATATGAGTGTAAAAGAACACACAATTCATATAATCATCATATCAGTGGGTTGACGGGAAAGAAGGAACTCCATTTGGCTTTTTTTTAATCATAGACCACTACACAGATTAAATCGGGGACAAATATTCAATAGTACTCGGTTCAGCAGAAGCTTTGAGAAAAGGACAAGTGTAAAGGCCAAAGGTTGTATATGTCAAGAGGAGGACGAGAGCAAGAAAGGGCAAGTGGATCGACAGTGAGTCACAAAATTGTGAGAAGATTGTCTTCTGACATGGTCCAAAAGTGAAACTTTGTAATGGTGAAACTTTGTAATGGTCAAACAGAAAAGTTAATGAATCCAATAAATGAGATAATAAACAGCTTAATAGCGCAACACTAGTAATGATCTCCGATATTTAAACCAACAAAGTCGCATAGATGCTTCAATTAAGAAAACGAAAGTGATGATCACAAAGCAAGTAAAAGATACCTTGGACTCTTCATCTCTAACAGAGTGCAACCGAAATCGGCCCTTTGTGTCATAAAGCAGACGGAAGCTCTCATTTGTTTTGGGAATTGAGACAACATCTAAAAATGACGAAATAAAGCAACTTAGATTAGGAAGGGCCAAAGGAGGTCCAACGAAAAAACTCTAATATTGTTGGGAAGCCATAATCATCAGTAGGAGAAGACGGAGAAGAAGGGAGGGCTAATCGATAGAAGATGTTTTTCTCCCAAAACATCACCAATTCAGAAGGATTTTAATTTAGCTTGTGTGACCCTACTTACAATACAAGCAAAGGATATAGCATATCTACTTACAATCCAAGCAAGGGGAATTGCATCTCTCCGTATCCTTCCCTCTAACTTGCACCAACTAAACAGTGGGATAACATCAAAGAATGGGGGCAATAACCCACTTCCGTTATTGTAGTAACCAATGTGTTAACAATGAAAGATCTACAAAAGACAAACATACCCATGAAACCAGCAGGATAGGTCTTGTCAGTTCTAACCTTCCCATCGACAAGAATTTGTCTTTGCATCAAAATTGAGACAACCTCGCGGTAGTTAAGAGCATACTTCAGCCTGTTACGCAAGATCAGAATCAAAGGCAAGCATTCCCTGGATTTGTGGGGTCCAGATGATGGCTTAGGAGCCTACATTCCAAAGACAAAATAAATAAAGCACAACTGCTAAAGAAGTAGCTGGTACAAAAATGTTGGAAAAATAAAGACGGAGTACAAAACATGACTTACAAATGCACCACCGAGCTTATCAAGCATCCAATGCTTTGGGGCATTGAGCCTCTTCATGTGCTTCTTCAATCCCCGAGCCTGAGATCCACAAAATTACAGAAATTAATATATTCCTTGACAAAAGTACTAAATATCTAAGCAAACAATTTATAAGAAGCCTGCTATATACACCACCAGGCCATACACTAGCACTAAAACCACACAAAAAAACCAGCAGATTTATTCTATTAATGCAAATATGATGTATACGATCATACGACATCGCAACAACAATAGAGTAAATCGCATAAACAATCTAAGTCCCTTTAATCTGTAACTCCTACTACTACATGAGCAACCTTCAAAGTCACTATAGAGAAGACGTGTGAAAATTAAGTCCATCAAATTCTTTCCACTTGAGTAAAATCTTACAGAAAAAGTGATTTTGATATGCGTGATTTTGATAACCATATATTTACATAAACAACAAAGACTGAGTGATGTAGTGCAATGAGGATAAGAGTACAGAGAAACATCTTCAAAACAAACTTTAATTCCAAGGCAAAATAAATTTTTCTGAACATCTGACACATAAATTTTTTCGTGTAAACCTTAATTCTTTGCAGAAGAATCAAATTCAAATTGACAGAGGACGATGAATAGGGTTTTGATCCCATACCAAGCCATTGAGCGTCAAGTCGGAAATGAGTATGGCCTCAAGTAGCGTAGCACATACATGCCCTCAATCTGTTACACACCGTAACCCCCGAATCTCAATTATCTATCCCTCAATCATAGAAAAATTTCCGTGAATCCTCACACCATATAAATACATTTTTAAAAACCAATCATCAAATGGTACCACAACTGTTAGTCTGCTACATCACACATCAGGCTACAACAAATGTAGCTTATGACCAACAATAATCTAAATCTAAATGAATAGAAAATTTCCATTCCCTTTCTTCTATCTTTGAATAAAGCTCTATATTCTAAACCGATTCAAAAGCTTTTTTCCAACACCAAAAAATTTGGCAAATGTATCGTATGGCATTTGAAGAGATTTTAAAAATGAAACCGAGGAAATGACACAAAGTTAAATAAAACCAAATCTCATTTCTTAACCATGACTTGTAATTTCACAATATTGTTTATCTCTTCATCAGTCAAGAAGACGATCTATAACACCCAGTTAAGTTCTCGCGAGAGATTCAACATCAACCAATATATATATATATATATATATATATATATATAGAATATATATATATATATATATATATATATATATTAACAAAAAAGAAAAGAAAACAATACTTATATCATCATTTATATAGAGCCTTAGAACATTTTAATGCTATGTACAAACGAAATGAAGTAAAACAAAGAGAGAATATTAGACTGACCATGTTTCAAAGTATGGTAAGACTGCAATGGTGTGAAGAAGAAGAAGAAGAATGGTGGCAGGGAGCGTTGAGCGAAGATATAAGGAGTTGTCTCCACAAAACCCTAATGTGTGTATGTGTTTCACTATATCACTGTGGTTTGGGCCTGTGTTTATCATCAGGGTTGTCCGTTTACTGCGAAAACGGGTTGAACGATTGTTACCTGATAGGCTGAAACGGGTTTGAGTAATTTGGGTCTTTGGGAGATGGGTATATCCTATAGGCGTATACTCGTATAGCTATAAGTCATACCAGGGGAACTTAGAACAACTGGACCCTTAAAAGTGTTTCTGTATATTACATTGTCGTTGGCGTTGAAACAGGATGTCCTGCCTCAGGGCTCCTCCTCCCCTTGATTTTAGTGCCCTAATTTTTGTCTTCTCTTCATTAGTCTTTTCTTAAAGTCGTTCCTTGATCGATCATTCCTATTTTATTCATCAATCGTTGTAATTGGTTGGGCCTAATTTCTATAAGCCCAGGGAGTAGGATGCAGAACGGAGGTGCGCAGTGAATTCGGGAAGCAGAGTTTTAGTTGGGTAAGCGAGGGCGCGAACCAAGACGCGACTTGAGGAGTAGATAGAAGGGTTTAATCACTATATAAGCATAGAAGGGCATAGAATGAAGGCATTCAATATTCAAGGCATAATTCCTAGCAAATAGACGTCTCTCTTGATTGTACTCTCCCCTTATAGACAATTATTTCTAGTGAAACATTTGGCGGGATTCCGACCCCCCCACACCCCCCCGCCCACCCCAAGCAGCCGGCCCCCCCCCCCCCCCCCCCCCCCCCCCGCGGTTTTTCCCTATTAGGATTTCCGTCTCACAAAATCCTTTGTGTTATTTCCATTACGTTCATACTAAATCACTCACAATAACTCACATAATCCATATACTTAACGTGAATCTAAATAAACCATTATAATCTACGCTCAAGTTATCACTCGGTAGAATTTACCCAAAACAGTTTGGCGCTCACCGTAGGGCATAGTGGTCATCACAGATAAGCGTTCTTTAGTAATTTAGAATGTCAGCAAGCAAACAAAACATGTGAGGGACCCCACTAAAGTCCAGCGGGGAACAACTGCTGCCAGCGCAATCAAATCCACTAGGAGTCTCAACCATGACAAGTCACATGCGCACGCCTATGCTGCCGCCGAAACTGGAGCAGCCAAGGAGTCACCCCATCCAGAATCCCAGGGCAAAATGGATAGTGGACGCTCAAGCGAAAGCAGAAAAAGAGTTGGGGTTGGGCTACCAGGTATCAGGAATATAGTATCAGGAGACGCACCGCCAAAAGCACCAGAAGGATCAGCCTCCCAGTCCTACTCAAATCATCATCACAGGGATGGACGCTCTACAATGGTCAATAGAGGGGTTAAGGGAGGAGAACCGAAGCCTGAAGACGCAGATGGAGAGGGAAAATAGATATATGATGTAATACTCCTTATTTCTGTGTGCTGAGGGATTGGCCGAGTAGAGGCTACTCGACCGAGTGAATTAGTCTGATGTTTGGAACAGTACTATGTTCTTGCGTACTCGGCCGAGTGAGATCGGCACTCGACCGAATAAGACGTACTCGATCGAGTACATGTTGTACTCAAGTACGACAAATTTCGGGGGTTTATCGGACGGTTGATTAAGGGTTAATAAGAGGAATTAACTTTCATAGTTTCAGTTTACGTTTCATAATTAGAAACCCTATTATCTCTCAAACTCTCTTTAATTCCTCAAGACCAACCTTTAATCATCTCGTGCCGAATCCGATCTTTTGATATCTTGGTTGATGGTTTGGGTAAGTATTCTTGTTTGTGATTCGTTTGTGTTGTATTGTTATAACCCAAATTGATTTGGGGGAAAGGGGAACAAGGATTAGTATAGATTATGTTAATTGCATGTTTAGGGGAAGGAATTCATAAAAGAAGATTGTTGATCGAATGATTGTGATTTGTTACGGATTTGCGAAAAGTTAGGGTTTCCCTACTCAGTGTTTGTATTGCTAATTGATGTTATGCGATTATAAGATTCTTGATATGTCATTGATGATGGTGTTGATGGATTTTGGGTTTGGTCTTTGGAGATGTCAGTGTGGTTACTATGGTTACTGGTTGGTGATTCCGTTGGGAGACCGATCACACCCCGAGTTCGCCCTCGTGGTTATCCGCCACGTGGGAGATGTGCACATTAATGTTCCGGGTTCTCTCGCTGCGGTGAGAGGGGCTTTTGACGCTTAAGGCTGCGGTCCAGGGTCAATTGGTGGTTTTTGTAGAGCATGGATGGTAACCTGAGTCTACTGAGGTGTTCGCTGCGGTGGACCTCCGGTTTCTCTTTCCCTTATGCTTATCTTGTACGTTGGTCGGTATATGCGAATACTGACCCCTTTACTATTTTTCAAAACTGCGGTGATCCATTGGGGGATAGTGAGCAGGTGATCGCAGGTAATTGAAGAACAATGTTGGGATCGAGGATGGTATCACCACGTGTGTCTTAGCTTCCGCTTAGCATTGGAGTCACATACATTGATTAGTGATTTTATAATACTTTAACATTGTTTAGTTTGGATTATTGGTCAGACGGTATGCCGTCTGTTTTGAGAATATGTATTTGATATTTAAACATTGATTAAATAAACATTGTTTCCTTTATCGCTTGAATTGATATGTACTATCTCGGGCATAACACTCATATGTACTAAGGGGGTCTTGTAATGCACCTTGGTGTATGGGGTGTTACAAAGTGGTATCAGAGCTATCGATTTTGGAACCTAAAACTAATGAACCCAATGAACTAGGAGCGTCTAATAAAATGAACCCGGATAGGAGTCATATGGAGCTACCGCAAAGATTCAGGAGATGCCCCGCATTCGCACTCTTGCCCCAATATCTCTTACTTTGTCACCATGGGAAGTGTCGAGGCGTTATGTGTATTTGTTGTTGTTAATGTGTTGCATGTTGAAAATAATGTGAAACAGAGATGGATGTGGAATGGAGTGGGTGATGGATTGTATCATGTGTGTATCACATGAGGATGACATGAATGGTGTGATGAGATGTGAACCACATGAGATATGACATGATTATATGATGTATATGAAATATTTTGGTATGATTTTAAGCATGTACGAAATAAAATAGGTGTGAAAGGTGGTGATTATGGCATAAGAATGTGTTTATTATTAACCAACATGTTGTATATGAGTTGCGTATGTTATGAGAAGCATGTATAGGATGCATATGAACTAAATGAATGTGATTTAAGCATGATAAGTTTATTATGGTTGTACGATATGTTATATATATGAAGTATGTATGGCATGTGATATATATGTATATATGAAAGAATTGAATTGCATGATAAACATGAAAAATATGTATGAAACGTGGCATGTTTGAATGGAGTATGATTTGGAGCTAATTGATACATATTGATAAGTTGACATAATGAGAACATGTAAATGGTTGTGAATTGTGGTCTTTCATGTGATAGGAGATATGTGGACGAGTGGTAATTTGTTTGGTAACCAAAATCTAAATTGTATGAAGTTGATTTTGGAATGTCTATCTTTAAACTATCGTAACTTGCGTTATAGAAATTATATTGATGTAATTCTAAGTGGAGGTGATAGCTTGTCCTCTCTAGGTTCTAACGATGGGGCATGAGCCGAAATCGACTTAGAATTGAGGGAGAAATGCCTATTTTACGAAAGTTGGTCAGTGCTGAGGAGTCCGTCGTACTCGACCGAGTACAAGTTACTCGACCGAGTGTATTTCACACTCAGCCGAGTGTCTTAAATTTTTATTTCTGGATGGTTACAGGAGTTGTACTCGATCGAGTACAATGTGTACTCGACTGACCGAGTGCGTCTTACTCGATCGAGTAGAGTGTGTACTCGACCGAGTGTCTTGTGTTCGATCGAGTGGGTTGTATTCGACCGAGTGGTTTCGCCACAGTGGGTGAATTGTGAAATTGTTTTGTCAATGTATGGTTGTGTTAAGTTATGTAATTAATCGTCTCGTATCTAATGTATGTGTAAGGAAGTGTCATCTTGGGGAGTGAGTTTGATGGATTCTATAAGTGAATAATGTTCCCCATGATTGTGTTGTTTTGTGAGAGATATGTGTGTTTATATATGGTTAGGACGGATAGATTATGAGCCTTGTAAGAGAGAGAGAGAGATCGGTTTTGCGATATGAGATGTGTAATAATGTTGTATATTGAACCATTTATATAGAGGCGTGTGTGTTTATATGATCAAATGATAATAAGAGAATGGTAATGTATCAATTGACAATTGAGGAGAGAGATATGAATGGTTATAAAGGAGAATATGTTTAAGATTTAGAGGATAATGGGGATGTTTGAGTTGATTAGGGATATATATGACGATGACCGAAATAGAAGAATGAAATGATAATGGTACCTAGAGAGCTTAGTCCGCTTGATGTGTAAATAAGACTTGGATGTTATTGTTTTGGTGGAAATCCGGTTAATTAAGAGACAATTGTGGAGATGAAATATTATGGAAAGTATGATATGAGGTAAGCATCGTTTTGAGGTATGCTAAGGAGATGATAATAATATATGATGAGTTTCATTATTTGTTTGGGCGAATTAGTAGCAAATGAAGGAAAATAGTGAGATAAGAGAAATTATTATTGCGTATGATTAGGAGATTGTGGCGATGTTTTGTTGAGTTTGGAATCTTGAGGTAACAAGAAGGTAGTCACATAATTGGAAGACTAGATAGTGAGAGCGAATCTTTGGGATGATTAGTAATTGTAATTGGTGTGAATTGGAAGAAGTATAAATAGCGAATTGGTAAAGGAAATGAGTAATTGAAGCAATGTAATAGCGTAAATGGAATGATATGTATGAATTTGTGAATTGATTAGTAATGGGAAGTATGAGTGGGAAAGAGATAAGTGGAAAAGGAATGATTGAAGGATCATATTTTGGGGTAAATATTAGAGATGCTAAAGGTCATAGTTCGGTGAGTAATCGAAGAGACGGTGCGAAAGTTTTTGTGGAATCGTTTATGACTTCGGAAGTACCGTAAGAGTGATCTGTGTGACATGTATGCGCATTTTGGCAGTATATTGCATAGAATATCGTTATTTTTGTTTTTGGCAGTCTGAAGTGTTGGGTTGATGTAATAGGGAGACATGAGATTTAAATAAGAAATTATGAATGAATATTCAGATAAAGTTGTTAGTCGTTAGTGGAATCTTACATGAGCATGTAGGATTAAAGAAAGAATGAGAGCTATTAAGTCTCAAAAAGGACATGTGAGAGCTTATTGTGATTATATTTGGTAGTTATCTTGAGATATTAGTCTTAGTACTTTGTGAGTCGTTTTGCGGGAAGAGAGAGAGATTGATGGAGGAGGACTTGTGATGGTTTGAGTTGAGGAAGTTATGCGAAGGTTATAGTATGATTTGACAAATGTCATAGTTGAGTGTGGAGGTAGTTTCAAGTGTAATATTTTTGCGATTTGTTTTCATGTTGGTACGGGAATTTGAATTTCGCGGTGGTAGTTTCTAATTAGTTGTGTTGTCGAATTAACCTTTGTGGTATTGGGTGGCAAGAATGTGGATTTGTGATTAAAAGGAGAGTAATGTGTCATAATTCTGTGGCTTTGAGGGCGAAGTTTGGGATATATTGAAATCTAGCTTTTTTTTGTTGGGATTGCCTATGTGTTATTATTAGCTTGTTACTCGTAAGATGAATTAAGTAGACTGAGATATGAGTGATATCGTGTAGCGCTTAGAGGCGAAGTGTTGAGGGAAGTATTGGTAGTATGTGCGTGGTCGAATGAGATTATCTTATCATGGTTTGTATAGTATTCTGTTGGGTAATAGAGTCATTAGTTTGGTGGTCTTTTATGTCAGTCATGTGATGATGCGAGTCTTCGTGAGTTCGTTAGAGTATCGAGTTTTGAGAACTTGCACTAAGTATGTGTTGGGCATATGCATAAAGGTCGTATTTTATTGTTATCGTTCTGTTAGCTGTTGTCTTGCGGGTTTAAGAGTAGAGTCTAATCGGTGGAGATTTATTAGTCGTGATTATTGGGGTATTTTCGCATTAGGATTGTGATGTTTTTGATTTAAAGGGTACGATGAAGTAGTGAGATTTGATTACGGTGTGCTCAAGGTTGCAAATGGTTAGTTATCGCATGGAGAATTTTATAAGGATATAAGTGTAAGAATATATCATGTGTGGGGTGGATGGATTCGTTGACATTAAGGATAAAATCGAGGGTCTTGGGTGGACATATATTTTAAGTCGTGCGTTATGTCATGGAGATAGGGCGGGAATCCAGAGAATGATATGGTATGGTCGTGATAAATTGTTAATTTAATGTGTTGTGTTGAGATTTTTGGGTGAATTCTAAGTGATGTGAGAAATGAATGATGCTTGGGGTTATGTTATGTTTGGCGGTGTTAGTATTAGATTATTAAGCGATTTTTTTTGGTAAGACATGATGGTTTAAATAAGGGAAATAGATAAGAGTTTAATGACGAATTGGGTTAGAGGACGTATCAACATTTTGAGAAAGGTAAGTTGAGGTATTATGGTTGCAGGCGTGGATGTGGAGTTGTGATATTGGTTAATTAGTGATGATCGGTTTTTTTTATGCGAGGAAATAGGGTTATTTGGAGGGTGGTCAACATGGATGATTGTAATTATATTAATTGTTTGGGTATGAGCAAACTCCGGGGACGAAGTTCATTTTAAGGGAGGTAGAATTGTAGCATTGCATGTTAATTATTGGGAATAACGACAAGTTTGAAGTCAGTAATGGTGAGTATGGCGGTGATGAGTTAGTTTTAGTGATGTATGTGCGTTAATATTGGAATGCCATGATGTGAAATGATAGGTGCGCTGTGTGATATTGTTCAAGGAAGAGTGTTGGTAAGTGGTTGCTAATGGAGTTGGGATACTTGTTTATATGGTTTAATGATATCGTTAGGATGTTAGATTTTAGCAATGGCATTTGGCGGTGTTAGCTCGAATGTCTTGTGAAGGTATCTCAGTTGGTAAGGGTCAATGTATGTATTGTTGAGATTTTGGATTAAGATGTTGTATCGAAGTGTGACGGTTTGAGGGTACCCTTAATTAGTATGTGATGGTGCAAGTGTTCGCTTGACTGCTGGCTTCTTTGTTGGTAATGAGGGTGTGAACTTCAAAGACGAAGTTCATTTTTAAGGAGGGAAGAATGTAATAGTTCGTATTAGTTTAGTATAACTTTTCTTCATTATTGGTCTTAGTGTGTTTAATGGAGATTTGGTGTTGGTTTGTTCCGACTTGATATGTGATTGGTAGAGTCCTTGTGTTTGGGATATTGGGAGTTTGGTTAGAGGTCATAGAGTTTGGTTTGTTGTGGATGGTGGTTGTCTTGTACAGTTGTTGCGTCTTATGTTGGTTGTGGGTAGGAGTTGTTGTTTGGTAGGAGTATGAGTTATGAACTTCGAGGACAAAATTTGTTCTTAAGGACAGAATACTGTAATACTCTGTATTTATGTGTACTGGAGACTCGTGTAACACCCCCATACACCAAGGTGCCTTACAAGACCCCCTTAGCACATGGGAGGGCTACCATCTCAGTTGCCCGAGGTAGTACATATCAATTCAAGTGATAAAGGAAAGAACATTTATTTAATCAATGTTTAAATATCAATACATGTGCTCAAAACAGACGGCATACCGTCTGACCAATAATCCAAGCTTAACAATGTTGAAGTAATAGAGACTAATTAATGTATATGCCTCCAACTACTCGGCGGAAGCTAAAACACGGCGCAGTGATCTCATCCTCGTTCCCAACAAAGCTCTATCGATTACCTGCGATCACCTACTTTCCATCCCCTAATAGATCACAACGGAATTGTAAAAAAGTAAAGGGGTCAGATTCGCATATACCGATCAACGTACAAGATAAGCCCAAGGGAAAGAGAAACCGGAGGGGCCACCGCAGCGGACACCTCAGTAGACTCAGGTTACTATCCCTGCTCTACAAAACCACCAATTGACCCTGGACCACAGCCACATGCGCCGAAAGCCCCTCTCACCGCAGTGAGTGAACCCAGAACATTAATGTGCACACCCCCCCTCGTGACGGGATAACCAAGGGGGCAAACTTGGGCTGTGATCCGTCTCCCAACGGAATCACCAACCATAGTAACCATAACAACAACCCCAAACTCCATCATTGTCACAACAGTGACCATCATCACAACAACAATCACATAACACTATAACAATCTTATTACATCAATTAGCAACACAATACTGAGTAAGGAAACCCTTCCTGAAGCAAATCCGGTAATATGCAATCACAATCAAAATCCTTCTTTTGTGAAGTCTCCTCCTAAACAATCAATAGTCATACAATCAATAACAATCTTATTTCTCCCCCCCCCCCCCCCCCCCAATTCAATTAGGGTTACAATTACAACACAAACGAATCACAAAAAAGAATACTTATCAAAGCAATCAACCAAGATAGCGAAAGATCGGATCCGGCACGAGATGATTAAAGGTTGTTCTTGAGGAATTAGAGAGAGTTTGAGAGAATAGGGTTTGTAGTTATGAAAGCGTAAACTGAATTATGAAAACTAATTCCTCTTATTAACCCTTAATCAGCCGCCCGACTAATACTAAAAATATGTCGTACTCGATCGAGTACAACATGTACTCGGTCGAGTATAACTCACTCGGTCGAGTGCCGATCTCACTCGGACGAGTACGTAAGAACAGAGTACTGTTACAACCGTAAGCCAATTCCACTCGGTCGAGTAGCCTCTACTCGGCCGAGTGCACAACCCACACGGTCGAATAATCCATACTCGGCCGAGTCCCCAATACATAGAAATACGGAGTATTACAGTCTTCCCTCCTTAAGAACGAACTTCGTCCTCGAAGTTCACAACTCATACTCTTACCACACAAACACCCCTACCAACCACCAACACAAGACACAACACTACCCCAACACAACACATAACATATAACACCCCACATAACATATGACACAATACATATGCTAAGAACACAACCCCAACAACATCACATATGACACATGCATACTACCCATCAATAACACCAATATAAACACGATATGAACTAGCCAAAATGCACTATCTCTAACTACACACAGCACAAGACACAATTTGTACACAAGAAGGCCAACTCTATGACCTCCAACCAAAATCCCAGCGTCCCAAACACAAGGACTCTACCAATCACATATCACCTCGAAACAACCCAACACCAAGTCTCCATTAGACACACTAAGACCAAAAACAAAGCAAAAGTTTTACTTTACTAAACTAATACAAACTATTACATTCTTCCCTCCTTAAAAATAAACTTCGTCCCCGAAGTTCACACCCTTATTAGAAACAAAAGAAATCAAGCATTTAAGACAACACTAGAATAATCATATACTAAAGGTACCCTCAAAGACCGTCACAATCCGGTACACAACCTAATCCAAAACTCCAACAATACATACCTTAGCCCTTAGCACATAAAAATTCCTCCACAAGACATTCTAACTTATACTTACCAACTCTTTTCCTTTAATGATACCACCACACCCACATCACACATCCATTTCGCCTCATACTTAACATTAACACTATTACTATCCTCCATGCTTCCCACCATACAAAATAGTTCTATTCTTTCCATAACCCAAAATCGATCATCATCGAATAACTAAGACCGCAACGCTACCCTTATGTCTATAATAATACCTCGACCTCACGACTGATTAACAACAATTCACTAAATCTTGCCTACCAATCACCATACTGTCTAAATATTCCACAAAACAAAGCTACTGAAATAAGACATCCCGCTCTCCTCAAATGCCGCTACGCCCTCTAACCTCATTCATTATTAACTCTTACGTATTTACTTTATTACCATCATCCTGTCTTACCCAAAATTGCTTAATACTCTAACACCAACACTGTCAATTATACGACAGCCCCAAACACCATTCATTTTTTTTACATTACCTAGAATCCACCCAAAGATCCTCAACACAAAACCTTATATCAATCATTTACCATGATTACCCATAACATCCTTTTGAATTCTCGACCCATCTCAACCACACAACACTCAACCTATAGCTCTCATCCACCCAAAATCGTAACATTGATCCTCATTGCCAACAAATCCATTCATCCGAACATGATACACTCTAACATCATATCCCCATAATATCCTCCGAACAACAATGAACCATTTACATCCTCAAGCCCACCATAATTAAATTTCTCGACCTCCTCACACCCACCAAGCCAAAACACCCAAATACACATGTACATGCGAAAAAAGAACAAAGAACTCAACAATAACGACTGATAAAGCTCCACCGATTAGACTCTGCTCTTAAACCATCCAGACAATAGCTAACAAATCGATAACAATAAAATACGACCTCTATGCACATGCCCAACACATTATTACTGCAAGCCATTAAGATTCGCATTCCCGTACCAACATGAAAACAAACCGCAAAACTATGACACTTGAAACTAGCTCCACACTCCACAATGACATTTGTCAAATCATACTATAACCTTAGCTTAACTTCCTCAACTCAAACCATCACAAGTCCTCCCCCATAAATCTCTCTCCCCCCCCCCCCCGGCAAAACGACTCACAAGGTACTAAGACTAATATCTCAAGAAAACTACCAATTATAATCATAATAAGCTCTCACATTTCCTTTTTGAGACTTAATAGCTCTCATTCTTTACGATTAACAACTTTATCTGAATATTCATTCATAATTTCTCATTTAAATCTTTTGTCTCCCCATTACATTATCCCAACACTTCAGACTACCAAATTCAAAAATAACGATATTCTAACTAGGACATAATTTTTTATTTCTTTGTCTTAGAGGTTATTGCTTGTTTGATCTCTTGTATCCTTTGTTTTTTTTTTCTTACCCAAGATGGAGGAATAAAAAGATCATGATTTTCTTGAAAAAAAAAATAAAAAAAAATTAAAAATTAAAATAAAAAATAAAAATAAATAGAAATAATGATAATAATAATAATAATAATAATAATAATAATAATAATAATAATAATAATAATAATAATAATAATAATAATAATAATAATAATAATAATAATAATAATAATAATAATAATAATAATAATAATAATAAATAATTATTATTATCAACGCGCTTAGAGAGAAGTTTATCTCTCCTCTCGTTTTCTCAGAAATTCGACGCCATTGCTGCTCAAACCTCAAGGTCCTATGGCGCGGGGAAGAGGTCGTCCTCCAAAGATTAGATCATCAATAGATTCCTCATCTTCTGCTGATTATACTGATACTAATTTGGTTAACAATTTTGGTAATGTCCCAGGAACCCATTTTTCTTCTCCCCCTATTTCGTCGAGTCTCAATGATCTGATTGTTGATGCAATTTTATCATCTGCTCCTCAAAATTCTTGTGCTAAAACTAGTGGAAATTCTTTGTCTAATGCTAATTTGGGTACTACTGTTATCCCTGATCCTGTGACCTCTGTTCTGGGAATGGGTTCGTCTATTCTTGTGGACATTGTTCAGAGTTTGAACCCTGTGGTTTCGAAGGAGTTAGGGTGTAAGAGCCTTGATAACTTGAGAGTTTCTAAAACACATGTTAATGGGGGAATACAAGGACAACCAGCTACATTACCCTCTAAGTGGACTGACATTGTGAAACCTAAGAACCCAGTGGGTATGAGTCTTTCTTTCCACCAAGAATGCTGTGATTCTTCTCAGATTGAGTTAGAGGATTTTCAGGAGGAATTGAAACTATGGAAGCATACTCTAATGGGGAACGTAATTGGAATGAAACCTAGCTTAAAGCAAATGGGGGAGTTTTCTGATAAGCATTGGAGCCATATTGCAAAGCCAACTGTTCATTACTTCAAGAAAGGCTGGTTTAGTTTTCGATTCTCTAGTGATTTAGAAATGAATAATGTTCTTAAGGAAGGGCCTTGGAGACTAGGATCCTACTCCTTGATTCTTAAGCAGTGGTCTCCTTCTTTCTCTATTGCCATGGAAAGGGTTTCTAGTATACCTATATGGGTTCTGTTTCCTGGTCTTGATCCTTACCTGTGGTCTGCTAAGGTTCTCAGCAAAATGGCTAGCAAGGTTGGAAGGCCAATGTTTGCTGACATGAATACTACTAGCAAAGGGAAGCTTTCATTTGCTCGAGTTATGGCGGAAGCTGATATTTCAACTAAGCTCCCTGATAAAGTCACCATCAATACTCCTTTTGGCCCATCTGAACAAAGAATTGAGTATGAATGGTTACCTTACTATTGCTCTGAGTGTGGGAAAATGGGACGTCAACTAGGGAATTTCAAGAAAAATAAACAAAAGGAAAAGGAAAAGGCTCCCACAAAGGTCTTCAAGCATGTCTCTAAGACTAGCTTGATCCCTACTTCTGTGCCTTGCAAGCTAGGTGGTACCTCAGCAGATTCTCAAGGTAAGGTTGGGTCTCAGGTTGAGGTGTATGTACCCTCTTCTGAAATCCCTTTGCCTCAAGAGTCAGCTGAAATGCATCAAGAATGCTGCAAGAAGGATAGGGTGATTGCTCCTCAAATAGCCTTGAAGAGAGGACAATCACCTATGTCAATGCCTATCACTCAGATTAAGATTGCTAACAGATTTTCTGCCCTTAATGAAGACAATTCCATCCCTAATACTGATGGTATCGAAGGGGAGGAACCCTCATGCTCTTTACCTTGTATGCTAGGTGGTAGTTCAGTTATTCATTTAGAGGTTAACCCCCTCCTTGATGAAACTGTAAGGCATCCAGAATGCAACAAGGAGGCTGACACGATTGAAACTCAAATAGCCTTGAAGAGAGTTTCATCTGCCAGTTCTAATGCTGTAATCACTCAGTTCCAACAAACAGTAGGGGATGGCAATCCCCTGATAAGGTCCAATGAAGGTCTCTTCTTGGAATGTTAGAGGGGGTAATGACCCTCTAAAGATGCAGGAAATTGTGGATTTTCTGTGGCATCAGATATTGGATATCCTAGAAGTTCTTGAAACAAGGATTAAGCAAAAGAAAGCACAAAGAATTATTAGAGGAAAGCTCAATGCTTTTAATGTTCTATGTAACTATGAAGCCCACTATAATGGGCGTATTTGGATTATTTGGAAGCCTTCTACTGTTATTGTTACTCCTATGTGTATTCATGCTCAGTTCATACATTGTGAAGTATTTCATCATGCCACTTGTTAGAAGTTTTTTCTTACAATGGTCTATGCTAGTAATGATGCAAGATGTAGAGATGATCTGTAGAGCAGTCTAGCTAGGATTAAAACTACTGTCACTAGCTGGCTTGTTCTTGGGGATTTTAATGTGGTTAGAGATGTTACTGAGAGGGTTAGTAGTCTTAGTGACATTTTGGATTTTAATGCCTGCTTACTTAATTGTGAGCTTGAGGATCTTCATGGGTCTGGTTGTGAATTTACTTGGACTAACAAATATGAAGTGCATCATAGAGTTTGGTCTAAACTGGATAAAGTTTGGTCTAAACTGGATAGAGTTCTGGCTAACCCTAATTGGTTTAGACTCTTCCCTGCCTATTCTACTGAATTTCTTCCTGCTAGGATATCTGATCATTCCCGAGTTCTGGTTACTGTTCTTGCTGATAATTACAAAAGTTCTAGGTTTCGCTTCCTGAATTATTGGGTGGATCATCCTCAATATATATCAACTGTACAAGAGGCCTGGTTGACTAGAGTTCAAGGCTCTAAAAACTACTGCTTCTTTTCAAAACTTAAAGCTGTTAGAAAAAGCCTTTCAAATCTTCATAAGCATAACTATAATGACATTACCAAAAGGGTGAGGGTTGTTAAACATGCTCTTCTTGACTGTTAGAGGATTACTCAGGGGCAGGATGTTAGCTCTTCTATGATTGATCTGGAGAAGGAGCTTCTTGGTACCTATGTTAAGCTTAAGAAAGCTGAAATGATTATCCTAAAACAGAAAGCTAAAGTGGATAACATCTTTCAAGGTGACTCCTCTTCTAAGTACTTCTATGCAAAGATTCATGAAAGGAAGTATCAGCAAATTATTGGTCAGATCAGAGATAAAGATGGACACAATAGACTAGGACTGGATAATGTTGCAGCCATTTTTGTTGATTATTATCACAGTTTACTTGGGACCTCCTCTTCTGTCCCACCCTTGGAGAACAATTTTATTCAGGAAGGGCCTTGTGTCCAGAGTGAGGATTATGCTCTATTGATAAATCCTGTGCAATATGAGGAAATTAAGACTACTATCTTTGGTATTGGGGATGACAAAAGTCCTAGGCCTGATGGCTTCTCTTCAGCTTTTTTAAAATCATCTTGGGATCTTGTTGGTGCTGATTTTTGCCAGGTAGTCTTTGATTTTTTTAGGACTGGAAGAATGAGTAAGCAAGCCAATGCTACTCTCATTACTTTAATTCCTAAGAAAAAGATAAGCAATTCTGTGCTTGATTTTAGGCCTATATCTTGCTGCTCTGTCCTCTATAAAACCATTAGTAAAATTATCACTAATAGATTGCAGAAGGTTCTACCAAATATTATTGGGCAGGAGCAAGCTGCCTTTATCCATGGGAGAAACATTCATGAGAATATAATGACGGCTCAAACTTTGGTCAAGGGTTATGGGAGGAAGTATCTCACTCCCAGATCTCAAATTAAAGTAGGCATTAAGAAAGCTTTTGATTCACTTCAATGGGAGTTTATTGAGAATATGCTTAAATCCCTGAAGTTTTCTGCTAAATTTATTGGGTGGATCATGGGCTGCATCTCTAGTCCTTGGTTCTCTGTGAAAATAAATGGTTCTATACATGACTTCTTCCAGGGTTCAAGTGGTATTAGACAGGGAGATCCCCTTTCTCCCTACATTTTTGTACTTAGTATGGAAATCCTTTCAAGGTATCTTAGAAGGATTTGTGATTAGTCTATGGTCTCCTACCATCCTAAATGCTCCAGGCTGGGACTTACTCATCTCATCTTTGCTGATGACTTGATGATTTTTACCAGAGGAGATGTGCCATCCATACAGGTTGTGCTAAATGTTCTCAAGGATTTTTCTCTTTGGTCTGGATTGCATGCTAACCTTGATAAAAACTGAAATTTATCTTGGGGTGTGTCTGACATTATTAAGAGACAAATTCTGGATGTCACTCAGTCTTCTGAAGGTACTTTTCCCTTTAGATATCTTGGGCTGCCATTAAATATTGCTAGGAATACATTTGACATGTATGGGGCTCTTATTACTAAAATTCAAACTGATGTGAGTCACTGGTCTAGCAAACTTCTTTCTTATGCTGGAAGAGCTCAACTCTTGAACTCTGTGGTGTTTGGGCTTGCTCATTTCTGGTGTGCCAATACTCTTATGCCTAGTAATATTATCAAAGTGATCAAAAAATTATGCAAGGATTTCTTCTGGGCCATTGAGCCTGGGAAGAGGAAGATGATTCACAAGAGTTGGGCAAGAATTTGTTCACCTTGGAATGAGGGGGGGGGGGGGGTTTGATGTAAAGGAGGTCTTGGCCTGGAACAAAGCATGCTTGGCTAAATGAATTTGGCACTTAACTCACCAGCATGAGGGGTTATGGGTTAAGTGGAACCTTGTTTACATCTTCCCAAATGAACTGATTTGGAACAGTCATAGCAAGGAGAGGTATTCTGAGAGCATGAGAAGTATTCTCAGTATTAAAGAAGAGATCTTACTTAAGGCTGGAAACATTGATGCTGCTATGGCTCTTCTGTCTGACTGGTCTCCTCAAGGCAGGTTTCAAATTGGCAAAGCTTATAATTGGTTCAGAGGGCAATATAATTGTCTCCCAGGGGTTCATGTTATGAAGCACAAGTTTGTAGTCCCAAGTCATGGGATTATTACCTCTCTTGCTGTCCTGAAGCATCTGCCCACCATTGATAGGATAACTAGAAATGGCATGCTGATGGTTAACAGATATGTTCTTTACAAGAAGGATAGTGAAAGTCATCAACACTTATTCTTCAATTGTTCATACTCTAAGCTGGTTTGGAGCAGGGTTAAGTCCTGGATTGGAATCACAGGCAGAGGGAATGATTGCAAAGCTGAATTGTGTTGGAGTAGCAGGCAGAAGGCAAACCACCATTGGAAAGCAGGCTGGTACATGAGGAGTATTGTTGCAGTTTGCTACAAGATCTGGCAGAAAAGGAACACAAGGATCTTTGGAGGGAAGGAGAGTACAATTCAACAACTTATTAGTAGCATTATGTTTATTATTAGTGCTAGAGTCTTGAGTAATTGTAAGGAACAACACTATAATCACTTAGTGAATAGTCTTAATAGGCTTTAGAAGTACTTTAACTAAGTGATTATTCTTTGTATGATCTTTTCCTTTATTTACCAATAAATGGATGAATAAAAGGAGGAATTTTCTTGCAAAAATAAAAAATAAAAAATAAAAAATAAAAATAAAAAATAATAATAATAACAATAATAATAATAATAATAATTTTTTTTTTTTTCAAAAAAAGAGCGTTATAGAGAGGAGAGGGAGTGCGATTGACGGAGAGAGAGAAGTGTGCGCCCCTTGCTGCCTTCCGCCTTACTCGGTTGTGTACACCTTGTTCACGTAAACGGAGGTGGCTTGTGGTTCGCGTAAACGGAGGATTATGGCTTCTTCCTGTTTCGTCGTCGTCGTCACAATTGCGTCGATCATTAGGTTGCTCACCAGCCTTATGGTCACCTTCGCCTAGTGTTGCCCTGGTGTTGCGCTGCCGCCTTTGACAGCCTCCGCCTAGGGCTGCTTCGCCCCCTGGTGTGGTGGCTTGTGTTTGTAGGTTCGCGTATACGAGGGATTAGGGTCTGCTTGTCGCTGCTCTTACTCGTCATCAATGCGTCGATCATCAGGTTGCCCACCAGCCCTGTGGTGATCGTGTTGGTGATCGGTGTTGCTGTGGTGGTGTTGATTGCTGTTGCGGCAAGTTCGGCTAGCGACATAGACTTCTATAACGCCTGTTGTGAAAACCCTCGCGATAGCGGAAATAAAACATAACAAACATGCAATTTATATAGCGGAAAATACGATATTTTTGAAACTTTTTACATGCCAAAATAAGAGTACGAGGAAAGTCAAATAAATACAAACGAAAGTATAAAATTCTACAAAGAGACGTAGTCTCTAAAAACGTGATCAAACATAAAAGTTGTTTAGCCAACTAGCTAAGAACGTCTATGGGTGAATCGTGAAGTCCAACGCTCACTAGCTCACACCCGAACCTAAAAAAAAAACAAGCAAAGATCCAGCCAAGCAACCTGTTCATTCATGAAACATGAACGCCACAGTCAGTGGGGAGTAACTTCGGGTTCTCCCAGCCATTCACAAATAACTTACTTAAATGGTAATAGACAAGTAGAAGCATACATATATATATACATGTGAATTACGAGAAGTATAAATAGGCATTTCAATATATAAAGATATAGACGCATGAAGTACAAAACTGTAAACATCAGATTATAGACAAACTTGGGGAAGACACCCTTAGGCAACTATATACTCACTAGGGCTTGCTTCTCACCGTTAGCGGCATATACTTGATAAGATAGAGACTCGACATATAAACCACGCCAAGTCATCCAACGGTCACAAATAGTCAACATATAAACATCCGTCCAAACATACGAATATGGTAACATTATCTCTCACGGTTAATGACACGCACTAGCACCATTTACATTGCAAGTATGATCAATACACGTCCACGGGATAAACATTTCCCTGAACCATACACGATAAACATTTCGTATATGTAGACTCATTTCCTCCCGGTAGGACGACGATAATAATACAGTCCTAGTGTAAACTTGGCCAGGCTCTCGGAATAAACATGTTCCGATTCGACATGCGATACACATTTCGCATCCAAGACTCGGTCAAACACAGAAGACGAGTACCCCAAATTCAGTCAACCTTCATGAAAGAGGCGGAAAGAGCACAAACATCATAAACAAGCGGTACGCTACATGCAATGACACCACCTTGCAAAGATACGACATTTAACGGTCGGGTCGATCAACACATAATGTTCGCCTCCCAACAACGTCGTCATATCTCCACTAAAACATGCATACAAGCATTAGGGATACATCTCCTCGTTCCGACATTCCAGTCTACCTAGCAAGGAGGTATAGCCGGGGAATGAGAGTTCATAGCACTTAACAATTAGTGCTCAAATCAAAACATATGTAAAACCGACTCAAAGGGGGACATATCAAAAACCGTCACAAAACATGCGATATAAGCGTGTGGGATATCATATATTCTAAACATGACTATTTAATGCGATTACGTAAATTTATACGATAAACGAACCGTACAAACTATTATAAATGAGAACATAAGAAAAGAAGTAGAAACGATCACAGGGGGTGCCAGCCGGTCAAGGGACCGGCCGCCGGCTGGCACATCAGCAACAAACGTAAAACATTGAAAATACAGGGGAGTCCCAGCCGGTCGGCCGGCTGGGGATTACACAACACCAAATTTTCTCGAAAATGTCAATTATGTTCCCGGCCGGTCTTTGGGTCTGTCCCTCTTTGCTTTGATGCAACACTTTGTTCTAACTTAGAACGTATTGTCACCGCGTCTGGGCCTGGTTTTGGGGATTGGCAGTGGCGCCTTACCACTTTCCCTTTTCATTTGGGTGGTTTCGGTCTTTATGCTCCGGGGGATGTTTTACACTATGCTTTTCTGGCTTCCCGTTTGCAGTCTGCAGTTTTGCAGGCTACTACCCTACGACCTTCTGGTATTGTAGATGTCGGTCCTACTTTCGACGATGCCTTTCGGGTGTTTTCAAAGACTACATATTCTGATTTTTTACGTGATCCTAGTGAAATCGATGCCCTTAAACTTATGAAGAAATTGGCAGAGCTATATTTCGCGTCGGTTGCTGCTTTTTCGGAGTTTGATTTCTCTTTGACATTGCGTCAGCTTGCATTGTGGAAGTCTCAGCAGGGTGCCCACTCCTCTGATTGGTTGCGTGCGGTTCCTATCTCTGGGTTGGGTCAGACTATGAACTGGAGGACTTACCGTAGTGTACTGGGGTATCGACTAGGTGTTCCGTTATTCACGGTATCTAGGCCTTGTCCTGCTTGCTCTCAGGTTTTTTCTGACGATGTGTATGTGGACCACGTTGTTTCTTGTACTGGTACTGTTGGGGTTAAGCATCGGCATAACCTTGTTCGTGACACCTTATTCGACATCTGCTATAGGTCTGGTATTTCTTTGGGCAGAGAGGTTGATATCGGTTTGGTCGACGGACATAGTCGATCTCTTCGTCCTCCGGATTTGCTTCTTTATTCCTGGGATAGAGGGCGTGATGTGTGTGTTGATTTGACTGGCTCTTCCCCCTTGACTCAGACAGGGATGTCCGATTTTGTGCTGGACGGGTTGTCGTTGATGCTGCTCAGCGCAAATGTGCTAAGTATGGGGATTTATGCGCGACTGCTGGTTATGGTTTCCTACCCTTCTCTTTCTCTTCGCTTAGGGAGCTGGGTTCGGATGTTGTTGCCTTGCTTAAGCGGATCCAGAAATTCTCGGTATCTCAGGATGTTTGGGCTCGGGTGGCCGCGTATATTTTTACTAGACTTAGCTTTGCTGTAGCTAAGGGCGCGGGGGCCTAGATTGTCTCTCGGCTTCCCACCAATTTCATGTAAACTTATGATTTTTCTATTAATGAAAGTTGCGCGCATAATAATAATAATAATAATAATAATAATAATAATAATAATAATAATAATAATAATAATAATAATAATAATAATAATAATAATAATAATAATAATAATAAAATGTAAAGTTTACAAGAAGTTGAAAAAGTAATAATAATAATAATAATAATTTTTATTTCAAACGAGAGGAGAGGGAGAGGGAAAAGGGAGAGCGATTAGGGCATTCTTGGCTGCAGCCGCCAGCCACTCTTCCGGCCACCGTCTTCGACCAAGCCATCCCAACCACACGTCGCCGGCTGTGGTGAGGCTGTGTTGGTGGTTTCGTTTATGTTTTTGTGTTGTGTTGGTGGTTTCGATTAGGTTTGTGCTGGGATCTGCTTTGCGCCGGCATTAGCGCTCTTATTTCTGCCATCATCGGTTGCAGGGCGTCCTTAACCACTGCATCAGGCCGTCTGGTTGGCTGGTTGTGTCGTCTCGCCATGGCTGTTCCTTGTCATGGCAATCTCTTGATCGCGTCGGCGTCGGTTGTTGTGTTGGTGCGGGCTGCCTGTGACACCCTCAAATTTGCGGAAAGATAAACAAGTAATTTAATAAATAAAAGATGAGAATACGTTTCTAATAGGTTCACTTTAGTGAAAATCGGAAAATTTTTAAACCGGAACCTACTATTAAATATATTCATCATAACAAAGGTGTCTTAAACAAACAAGGTTCATAACAAAAAGAAATAATATTATACATAAGAAATATCTAAAACGGGAGACATATCTCCCGTATAAATACGGAAATAAAAGAGTGTATAATAATATACAATCCTAAGAACCGAATATAGGTCCAAGGTAAATACTTCGCTCGCTAGCTCGTCAATGTACCCAAGTATGCATCACAAACCTGCCAACCGCATTAAATATAAACACGGAAGCCACAGTCAGTGGGGAGTAACTCCGAGTTCTCCCAGCCACGAAATGTCGAGTTTAATAAAACATGAATAACATAAAAGAGATGTATATGGAAAATACAAAACTTAACATATACGATATGCTTTTCATGTTATGAAACAATTAACTAACATATAACCTAGCATATGAAAGCTATCATGTGAAACCGATAATAAACTATAACACGAGGTAGGGAAGCTGGTATGCTAGCTCAGAGGTTACCATTAACATGGCCATGATACACTCAAACCCTAATCAACACGTAATCATGTGAATCAGTTAACAACCGGTAATCCAAACTCTATCAACCTTAGCCGGCTTGCATCTCACCTTCTAAGATTCATAGAATCATACAAACATGAAAGACCAATACGTCTACAAACAGGCATAAGTTCTTAGACAGTCAATAGTCGACTTCTGTAACTCGAGTCTATACCACAAGGTAGGAAAACATCCTAGTCCTACTGATCAGACCTAGCGACAACAGCTAACCCATTCCCTGTCTCATTACCAAAAGTACATGAGAATCTCTACTAGGCGACCCCCTAAGCAGAGTTGGCTAGTACTTAAGCTGGCTCCATTCCAAAAGTGGAAGCAATTAGGCAGCCATGCCCCCGGCTTGGTATCAAAAGGCCCAAGTCAGTGACACAAAAGCTATCAAGCTGTAACCTCCATATGCTCGTTAAAGATAGTAAGGCCTATCGATGTCATGGTCCAAGATACTCATTTAGAATTAGAATGGTCAAGACGCCATATAATCATAATTCTCAATGGGTACTTAGTCAACACGACATACATCATACAATTACACAGTCACGGGAAAAACTTCCTATCATGTGACTAATTTCATATAAATCATATTCAAATATCATATCGCCTCATATCTACTAAGGCTCATTCATTCATTCATTAAATAAAACCTCACCTGAAGACAAATCCCCGACCCGAGTCCCGCGACGGGTCATCATTCAAAACGGGGCTGACTAGATCATAGTTTGACCAAACCCGTTTGGTCAAACCGGCTAGAAACAGAGTCTTAGCCATTTAGGCTTGAACATAAGAACATCATATTCATTTCATGCTATTTTATTCTAATTTCTAACATGTGAATTATTAATTCTTACGAAACCCGCTTGACTTAAGGAATATCAAATTAAACTACAATCTCATGCTATAATTTCTAACATGTGATAAATAATAATATTATGAAAACCGTTTAATTAAATAATTTACTTATTAAAATTTCCCATTTGCTAAATATTACAAAACATGATATAATAATAACACTAAACTCAAAAACCGTCACAAGCCCATACGAGGCTCACGGGTCAGCCAAGACCGGACCGGGCCGAGACTGAACCGGGTCTTAACCGGGCCCACGGGCTGGTTTGGGCCTGTTTTGGTCAACATTTCTAAAATCGTTTCTTAATATTTCCCGCATGCTTAACATATTTAAAACCCGTCAAAACAACAACAAAACAATCAAGTATCGACACAAGCCCAAAGGGCCAATAACGGACCAACCCAGACCGGGCTGGACCTGGCCTGAATCGGCCTGAACCGGCCTGAACCGGGCTGTTTCTTGGCCACCATACACGGCCACCATACACGGCCACCACCACAACAACCCCAAATTTATTTCTAACATGTTTTAATTAACAACCATCCATTTTAACAACCAATTCAACCATCATTGATACTAAAATTATGATTATGAACAAATCATCCAACATGTCAAAAACCATAAATATGTTATAAACTCATAAAACTTTCTAAAAGGTGGGGTGATTGTAACACCCGCAAATGTACCCTATTTTTCTAGTAAAAATATTTTACGGATACTTTTCAGCGAATTTTAGTTTTAATTTAGAATTTAATTTTCCGAGTCGAATTTAGAATTTCCGAGTTCTTATTTGGAATTTCCGTGAGATTTCAAGTAAAACCCGTCTTAAGTCGTATTTGACTTTCGTTGACTTTTTCCCTCATATACTCCCTCCTAAACCCTAACTCCCTCACACAAACACAACACAACTCAAACTTTCCTTCTTCTCTAAGAAACCAAAGAAACCATGCCTCCATTTTTGATCCGTCTTAGAATCGTCATAACTCATTCGTTTCTCGCTCAAATTCTCGTAAGTTCGTCTTATTCTTCCCCTCTTAGCTTCCTCTATTCGTATTGGTAATAAAATTATCGTCTTTCTCGCTTTTTAAATTATCCGTCTTTCTCAAGGTGAATGATATTCATCTTTTATTATCTAATTGTATGTAGGTGGAGACTAGGAAGGTTTAGAAATCGATTAAAGACGCGAAAAGGTAACGGTGAAGGGTTACTCGATATCATTTACGTGTTTTATGTGTTTTCTAGGCTAGTAGTCGTATTTAGATTATGGTTAGTATGTGAAGCAGGAGCTAGGGGAGCAACCTCATTTGGCAATCCAGTTCAGACAACAACCTAAGCTATCCTCAAATCCTTATAATCATCTAAACATGAAACTAGTTTAATAGGACGGTTAGGTACCATATTCGAAACTTCTTCAAAACACACCTACTAACCCTTACATTAGCTAATAAGAAAAACTACCTCTCAAGAGAGTAGGGAGAAAAGAACATGATACAAGGAACATTAGGAAGCGTCATTAAAGACTACGATAAGATGAAAAAAGGCGAAGGCGAAAAAGGAAAAAACGAGGTTGAGGAAGAGACAAAGCAGATAGTAGAGTCATGAAGATATCTGAGTAAGAAAGAAAGTACGAGCTTGTAATTTCTTAAAGATCAATCTTGACAAAAACATTCAAGAATGGAAATGAAAAGGAATGATGGAACGGGTAAAGGTTTAAAGTTTAATCCACCAAATTTCTCCTTTCAGGCTTAGGGTGATAGTAAAACACCTCATCCCAAACAAAGGTCTCTTACAAGGGACCATCGTACCACAATCATCAAAGTAAGGTACACCTAGATTTAACAAATCGATTACAACCCAATTCATCCACCCTTTCATATAACACGGATTCCCAATTACGGAATTGCAACTCAAGCATAGAAACATTCTCTCAACTCCATAATTTGACACATTCCCAAAGGTTTCAAAAACCGAAGAACCAATAAGGAATTCTCCATACTAATCTCTTTTCAACTCCTATGGCCACAAGGTAGAACACCTAACAAAACATCATTATCAACATCATATAGCCCACGAGTTCATTATTATCAAAGTACAACATCAAGCCAAACATCATCATTAACATCCCAAGGTATTTCCATCATAACTCACATCATAATTCTCAAGTAATATGGTTCAACTTACAACGAAACCTTACTACTCCAAACAAGTCTCCGATACCATAAGATAAGATCATATCTTTAAATCCAAGGACTATAGCCAAATGCTTTTCCACCAATCCTATACTTACAAACACACCATAGGAAACCACAAGACGTCACTTAACCTCAAAAGTATTTCGTACCTCAAGATATCATTCAAAACTTCTTATCTACACCACTTAGACATATCATAAGCATGGTCTTCAAAACAATACTACACTTTTAAGTCCAAAAGATTAAATTATTAATGAGTTAAGAAGTCCTAGCCAACTCATTCAACTTACACCATCGAATATCATGAACTATTTGCATACAAGTCATGACAAGCATTTATACACTAAAATCATCAAACATATTTTACCATACTTTCCTCAAGGATACCAACTCTCACCACCATAGGGTGAAATTAGATCTATACCATTTTCCTCAAATCACAAATTCATTCTAACAAACACTAATAGTCCACAAAGTCTAAAATTCTTCCAACCAAGTACAATATACCACAAACAATTGGGTATGGCATCCACAAAATGTTACAAGAGGAAGGTAAGGATACCAATGGTAAAATGGAGGAAACTATCAAGAGAAATTTCCAAGAGGCAAACAAGTTGGAAGAGATAGAAGCACCAAGATAGAAGGAAGAGAGCATAATACAAGAAGGACGAGAGAATTCATAGATGAAGAAGAAATACACTTCAATTAGGCTTGTAAATCTCCAAATCTTTGGTAGGGGATACTTCTTCTAGGTAACACAATGATCCACCTTAAGACGGTAGATACAAACAAACAGAACATCACTCAACACAATCAACAAACAAGTTAGAACCTAACAAACATCAAGTACACCAAAGACTACCACCTTAGGTCCTTAAGTCTACCCATCTCTCATTTATTATTTCAAGGTCAAGTATTTTATGTTTAGGGTTCACGTGTGTGCGTCGTGAGCGATAAAGCTCTGATACCAACTGTGACAACCCTCGCGAATGCGGAAAGATAAAACATACAAGCATGTGAATTATATAGCGGAAATATGAAGTTTAAAAAAAAAACTTTTATACATGCAAGGAAAGAATACGAGGAGTGTCATATATTACAACTAAAGTACGAATTATACCACACCAAGAGACGAAGTCTCTCTAAAAGGTTAACATGTAAAAGTGATCTTACAAAATAGATGGGGTATTTTCGAAATAGATGGGGTATTTTCGAAATAGATGGGGTATTTTCGAAATAGATTTAGCAACTAGCTAAACAACGTCTAGAGGTTAATCTTCCAGGGACAACGCCCGCTAGCTCACACCCGAACCCAAAATAGCATAAGCAAAAAGCCATCCAAGCAAGCCACCTGTTCATTCATGAAAAACATGAACGCCACAATCAGTGGGGAAACTCCGGTTCTCCTCCCAGCCATTGCACATTAACGTACATAGAAGGGAAATACAAATAGTAAGCATGCATATATTATACATGTGAGTTGCGATAAGAATAGATAGGCAATTCTATCGATAATGATAAGAACATAAGAGGCACAAATCCGAATCCATCATGATATTCAAAGACTCGGGAAAGACACTCTTAGGCAATCGAATACGCTCACTAGGGCTTGCATCTCACCGTTAGCGGTATA
Organism: Heliosperma pusillum; assembly: GCA_022085475.1. Taxonomy (NCBI): domain Eukaryota; kingdom Viridiplantae; phylum Streptophyta; class Magnoliopsida; order Caryophyllales; family Caryophyllaceae; genus Heliosperma; species Heliosperma pusillum. Next base: position 820 of record JAIUZE010015784.1, on the reverse strand, counting down.
AGATTGATAAGATTGAGACTCGACAGACAACCAAGTCAAGTCATGCGATGATCACAGTAAATCCAACATATTATCATCCATTCACGAACCAAGACATTGACGGTGTCCAATCATGCAATGACCATGAATAATATCATGAAATCACGCATTCAAAGAACGACACAAGACGACAATCTCACGGTAAATGAAACTCACTAGCATCGTGTACATGGCAAGTATGATTAAAAGGCATCCACGGGATAAAACATTTCCCTGAAAGCATACACGATAAAACATTTCGCGTATGTGGACTAATTTCCTCCTGGTAGCACGACGATAATAAATATCCGGTCCTAGTCTAAACCTGGCCAGGATCTCGGAATAAACGTGTTCCGATTCGACATGCGATAAAACGTTTCGCATCCAAGACTCGGGCTTATAATAATAAATGCCGAGTACCCCAAATTCGGTAGATCAATTCACGAAAGAGGCGGAAAAGGAGCTCAAGCCTCATAACATGCGGTACGCTACATGCAAATAACACCACCTCGCAAGTACACAACATTTGACGGCCGGGTCGATCAACGCATAGCGTTCAACTCCCAACAACGTCGTCGTATGCCCACTACACATGCAATTAAGCAGTATGATACCTCTCCGTTCCGACATTCCAGCCTTACGAACGGGAAGGTAGCCAAGGGAATGAGAATACAAAGCACAAGACAACATAGTGCTCAAACCGACTCATTTGTAAAAACCGACTCAAAGTGGGAACATATCGAAAACCGTCACAAAACATGTGATACATGCGAAAGAGATATCATATATCCCAAACATGAAT
>JAIUZE010015782.1:0-10733 GCA_022085475.1 Heliosperma pusillum | reverse complement strand
ATAGAACACCTCTTCTATGAAACCAGCTTCTATAATTGGCATAATAACATACAATCATATACTAGAAAAAGACCCCTAAATTTTTAGTCTCAAATACCAAATCCTAGGTCAACAACTAGAAAGACTTTAACTTTAAGACTAAATCATAAATAATAGGAACGACAATGAATTTCCCCCCAAAATTCTAGGTCAAAATTGACTAATTCAAGCATAATAAGGGTAACTTCTCAAGGCTACAAGCCAATCCCCCTTAAGATGGTTAAGACAATTTTAAATAAAACCAATTAACACTATATAATGAAATTAAATAAAGGAAATAAAAGTTAGGTGATTATTACCCACAATCAATGATTCAAGATGGGATCTTGGTGGAATATAAGATTCTTTCCTCTTTAATGCTAAGGAGTACTTAATTAAGGTTTTGGGTGAGTTTGAAGGTGGTGAAATGATTGATATGACAGCACAAAGCCTTTATATAGTGACTGTGATACACGGGTTTCACGATCCTTTCCAAACTATGGTACACGGGATACCAAGGATGGAGAAACGAGGGACAAGCGTGAAAACACGCATTTGTGGAGTCGCCACCTATTTTGTGGGAAGTTGGAACTGTTCGAATACTTTATGCCATGTCAAGACAAAAAGGAATGACATGAATACTAAGATTTCGTTACCCTTAGCATTCTATGTCTAGAATGACTCTCGTGGATGCCAATGAACACGGATGTTTACAGAGATCTGGAGTAAGGGGTGAGGGTACGTATTAGAAAGTTCTTTTGATCGAACACCTAATCCCGCCCGCCTCGATAGCGGCCTCTACTAATGATTAGGGAAACTCTTCTGTTATCGATGTGTTATCAGTTATATGCATGCAATGCAACATCCATGCTTTAATCCTAGCATGTGAGCTTAGACTATGTCGGTTGAACATGTAATTTAGCAGTTAATTATGTCAAATTGGGATTTAGATTGAATTGCATGGGAGAAGACAAGTAATTAAATCAAACAATGATTATGAAATAAATTACAAAAGAACAAAGATTACAACGGATTTCAAGATCTATGTCGGAAATATGTTTGAAAGATTACTTGAAACAAAGAGAAGAAATAATTTTACTAAACGAATCAGATTAGCAGCGATAATACGAATAATTGTCGATTTATTACCTAATTAAATTACGTCAAAGTGAACCATGAAGATCAGAGACATAAACCAGCCTGGAACAGGCGTAGCAGGTCATGCGTCCTCTGGAAGAGGCGCATCAGACCATGCGTTTGTTCCTAAGATGGCTTCTAGCTGTGAAGCCAGAATCTCGAAAAGTTAGTATTCGTTGGTGATTTACGGTTTATTAATAATCTATAAGTCGAATTAATTACTCTAATTATATCAAAGACGTATCTAGAGACTTGATATGAACAAATCTAATCTCTAAGGGCGCAAATTGATAAATAACAAAAACCCACTAATATTGATTATTTGGGATTTAAGTCAAACAAACTAAATAATATGAAAGAAAGACTAAAACAATAATGAAAGAAAAGGTTTTGAAAACGATTTTGACATAAATCGGACATGAATCTTACATTAGATGAAAATAAAGTACAATAAAAAACATGGGATTAAACACCCTCAGACTTACATGTTGACGAAACGAGATATGAGCTAAAGTTATCGATTTAGCGACAGCTCGACTCCAATGTAAAGAAAGTGCAGTCGTAAGAGGAACGATCGATTAGTTAAGATTGATTATTGTTGAGTTGGTCAAATTGGTAGGTCAATGCAATAACGTGACAGGTACCCAAAAGGATCTGAGCTTAAGTGGTCGATTGATCAAGCACGTAATTGTCAAAATTCTTAGAGCAAGGTCTAGAATGCAAAGAGATAGAAAGAAGGGGCTGAACACTCGCGTGCCTTAAAAGTGTGCATGAACCTCTCCTTATATAGGAAGAAATCCGAAGAGTTTTGGAATAACTCGAACACGGAAAGAAATATAGAAAATATTCCGGAAACAGGAAAACAGAGTTGGGGAAGAGGTGCAGCAGGCACTGCGACTCTAGGAAGAGGCGCAGCGCCCGCTGCGTCTTTTCCCAAACATTTTTCTACTTTGAAAGAAAGATTTCCGCGTTTCTTTATGGGAATTGCGGTAGATTTCGAATTCTTTTCTAAATAAAATATGAAAATATTTTACCAAGAAAGAATAAGTTTTGAAACATTAAAATATCCGGAATATTCTCGAGCGTTCAGACACGGTTTTAAAAGACGGTTTAGAGACAATGAAACGGTTTTTGAGCTGGACTCCAAAATGACTCTAATGACTGTTAAAACGACCGTAACGTCACGTAGTTGACAACTATGGGGTAGACACAACTGTTTCAACTATCACTTGACGATAAACTTACGAATTGTCACAAATGGTTCCGCATACCAAACATGCGGCCCAATCATCACTGGGTGATTGGCGGATGGTGTAGATTTGAGGTATCTACAGTGACCCGTAATTAAACTCTGAAGTTAAATGAAAAAAAATTGATTACAGCGGTTCCGCGATTCTGCAACTCGGTTCGAGTGGCACTCACTCGACCGACTACCGCACCTACTCGCCTGAGTGACTCTAATTCAGAAATAACCCAGATGTGATCTCCTGCCTCACTCGATCGAGTACATCTATACAATCAGTCGAGTGACCATTAAAATAATGTAAAGTATTACAATAATAGGATTCATACATTTTATGTAAAAATGATGAAGCTTTAAATTTACTCCTCCCGTAAGTGTACAGTTTGACCGTTGTAGTATTGGGGGGGTCAAACCCAAAGGAAGGTAAGATTTGACTATTGGTCTCGGTTCCTATGTAATCTAGTTCGATCAAAAATGAGATGGTTTTGAAAATGACTAAAATGACTAAAACATGAAACAAATGACAAACAAATAAATCAAAGTGAATAAAACAACTAAATTAAACTAAACAACTAAGTAAGCAAATGAGATTGAACTTAATTGAAATTGTTCTTGGACGATTTACAAGATCATGCACAAGAAATTATTACTCAAAGTGGGTAAAATAAAAGGCCAAGTCGGAAATCAAATTAGTGAGAATCGAGGGTCATGGGAAGGAGTTCTCTCGAACCTCCAAGACCAGGCAAAGATAACATCCCCCTCTCGTCGTGAATACAACTCTACTAAGAACCCGACATAAAGTCTACTCGCTCTTACGACAATAGACTCTAATACCCACCTAAAGTGTGCTCACCCCGCCCCAAATCTCTTTGTCGACGAGGTTCCATAAGGAATGAGACATCTACAGGACTCTAGGAATTATGAAGACACGTTGATATTAATAACTTAGCAAGATGGCTCAAATACCCATTAATCACTCATCATTCTTTGTACAAACCCCAACCTCCAACAAATAAAACTACTTGACAAACCCAATAAATTCAACAACTTATAGCAAACAAAACCATGCTACCCGGCAACGGCGCCAAAATTTGATAGGCTATCGCACACCTAATCAAAGATAAATACCCTAGACACAAATGAATGTAGTAATAGGGGTCGAACACAAGGAGACGGAAGTTGCTATACAAGTTGTTATGGGGTGAATTCTATCAACGTCGATTATCGATTGGTTTGGTTGGGTTTATGAAACAACAATAATAATAAAGGAAGAGTCTAGGAAGGTCGGGTCACACATGCAAATTATGTAAAAGCTCAACTCAAACTAGGAAATTGATAATAACGATAATTGTTTAGGCTAAAGACACCCACCTCTCGATATTAGCGTTAACCATAGATCGGGTCCTAACGAACTCTCACTATGGCTAGGTCAATCTACTAACACATGCTTAGTCTAATTCAATTACGTGCCTCTCGACTTATAAAAAGAATTAACGAATTTAATCAAGGATTGTGATCAATAATAAAAGACTAACAATACAATGCAAGCATGTGATAGAAATAACTATTTGATATCATAACATCTCATTTCAACAATTACAAATATTATTTATGCATGGCTTCCCTAATTCCTTAGAAAAAGTAACTACTCTTCCATAATGATAACTAATCTAATAACAAATGATAAAGTAAACATGATAACTAACTACTAATAAAGAAAATGACAAAGGAAATAATAAAACAATACAAGAAATGGAATTACCTGAACAAAGGAAATAAAACTTGGAATTGAAGAACACAATGGAACCAAATAACTTGTAAATGAACTTGTAATATAAATTGAAATACTTAAGGGAATTATGTGTAACAACTAATGGAAACTAAACTATTCTAAACAAAATCTAATGACTAATGATATTATGTAAAAGAGTGTTTTTTAGAGTGTAGAATGATGTACCAGATGATCCTAAGTGTCGAAGTCCCTCTCCTTTATATAGGGAGAGGACTCGAAACGTAAACATTCCACAGAACCCAAACCCGGATCGGGGAATGGAAACCCCGATCGGGGTTTCACTAATCCATGATCATTTGCTTAATAACTCAATTAAATGCTTGAGGAATCCTATGATACACCTTTAAGCTCCTTAATTCTCCGGTTAATTGCATAGTTTGACATCCCTTGAGCATCCAAAGAGCATCCCTATGTTGAGTTGTGGACTCCTTAGGTTGGGCTTCATTTTGGTTTCTCATTTGTACACAAAACCATTTTACAAATCCTCATGCTTGGGCTTGTCATTTCTCATAGTATCCTTCCATGGTCCATCTTGCTTCCATTTTAGCTTAGTGAACTTTGATGCCTACTAATGTGCTAGGAAATAGCCTCTAAATGCTTAGATTCATACAAAATGTAACAAACACAAACAATACACCTAGAACACGTACGTAATTAGCTCACAAATATATTAAACAAAGTATAATAATTAAATAAACCGAGCTAAACTAGGGACTTAAACTATATATAAAATGGACTCATCACTTCACTACTACAATTTAGCACTTGGGCCACGATAAAATTCGTGGCGCAAGTGCTAAATTTCTGTGGCTAAAGCATATTGCGACGGGAATAACTTTCGTAGCCTAAGTGATTGTGGCTAACTGATAGCCACGGGAAAAACAATAGCGTGGCTAAATTTCAATTTTTAGCCACGGTTTCTCCCGTGGCTAATAACTCCCGTGGCTAAAAATAAATCTCGTGGCTAACGAGATATATATAAAATTAATTAATTAATGAAAATTATTATTATTTTTTTCACAACGAAATATTTTCACATATTGAATTATGCAGGGCTGTATACTTGATTTGCTAGTTAAGCTATTTCACCAATAATAGACTTGTACGCATCGGAGAAGCTTTCCAAGGAGGTCACCCATCCAATGACTACTCTCATCTGAGCACGCTTAACAGTGAAGTTGTATGATGACTTTCCAAAGATGAAAGTTAACATTTGTTGGTATAATTAGAAATTTGAATCATTTTAAAATGATTCTTGTCTTTCAAAAACTATATTAACTATCAGTCGAAGATAAAAGTGATACTTGATTTGCATATTTTTACTGAAAAATACATTATTTTGGCCAAAACACTTCAGTTTTGGATGTTGACTTCCCTGTTAATGGTTTTGAGTCGTTTGTTTTTTTGCCGAAATCAGCAAAAATATTTTCTCAATAAGGTAATGTAATTATGTTTTCCTTTTTTTCCTTAATTTAGCGACATTCTAATTTTATTTTCTCTGTTACCAATCTTTTTATTTTTTTTCGTACGCAAAACGACGTGAGAAATTACTCTTTTTAAAAAATAAAAAATAAAAAAATCTTCTTTACAACTGTTAACCAAAAAGTGGTGACTTTATGCCAAAAAAATAAAAACAATTGTTGTAAAATAGAATTTCATATTTTTTTTTCATTTTTTTAAAGCGTAAATAAGAAATTACTCTTTTTTAATATTCAGTTTCTATAAATACTTCTTATAAATACATTTACTAAAATAACTCCTTTAAAGTACACTTTAATTAAAAAAATTGCTTCTCGATCAACTCCAAAATTTTATGTTACTCCATCTTTGTTTAAACTTATTCCGTTTGTCACTTAACCAATTTAAACTTTGAAACGTATGATTATTTAGAAAAATGGAGAATAAGTTCAAAACCAGTTATAATATGTCACCTGAATTGCATTTGTAATAAATTTTTTATCAAAGTTTATTTTACATTTGTAATTTAAAATATGTTATAAGTGTATAATTTTAGAAAAAAAATAGATTTCAAAAGAAAATAACTTCCAACTTACTATTTTCTAAACTGATTTCTTATTATACTTGATCGATTCCTTATTTAAAATTTTTATATTATTTATAAAACTGATTTTAAATTACTGATCGCTTATTTTCAACATATTTTCAACATGCCCTGTGATCGCTTATTTTCAACATATTTTTTTCTTTTCTTTATTGATTTATTAATTTGTTGAAGATTATCTTTTATTTTCATTTTTTAGCGAACTTATACTATTTAATCATTTTTTTTAATCTAATTCTCTTTTTTTTCTAAAAGATTAACCAAAATTTATTTTTCAAAAAATAAATATCATCTTTTTGTTTTTTATAAAAGTATTAAAAATAAAGTTATATATCAATTTTTGAATGAGATAGTTTCATAATATATTAGGTTTTGATTTCTAAATTAGAGATAATAAATAACTAACTTATTTAATTTGAGATGCTATATTTTTAAACGTGATAAACCTTTACACAAATATTTTTCAAGATTATAAATTTTAAATTAAAATTAATAAAATAAATTAGCATAAATTCAAAATTTTCATAAACATAAATATTTATTTAGATAAAATTTTAAATTATCCTTGTTATGAAATAAAACGATTAAAAATTCTGATTTGTAATAAAATAAAGGGTTTTTTGCTTTTTACCACCTAATGTGTTCAAAATTTTACAAATTACCACCTATTGAGTCTATTTTTACAAATAACCACCTTAAATTGAGGAAAATCCTTACAATCCACACCTATTTTGCATTATCTTGACGGTTCTTGTTAATTATCGTCTCGGTTACGTTTTATCGTCAAACAATTATTTTAATTGACCAAATTACCCTTCATTTATCATTTATCACTCACTTCTCATTTATCAATTATCATCTACCCCATATTTATCAATTTTACACTTTCCCCAAATTATAATTTCTGATGAACCCTAATTTTCTTATTCACTCAACCATCTTCCCCTTTACTTTGATTTTCTGTCAATTTGTTCTGCACATTCAAGGTAGACGACTACTGCAATCGTGATTCAAATTTCAGGTAATCAAATGTATGTAAAGAATCATGCTTTGTATGTGCTACTCACCAAACAACAAAGCAAAAATATATATGTTGATTGATATAAAATTTGGCAGTGATTTTCCCTATGGCTAAGGTGGACATGGCAGTGATTTTCTTATATGTATGTAAGGAATTTGAATTGGTCTTCATAAACCTTAGGCAAATCTGACATATATCTTTCGCTTTTATCTTATGAGGAATTGTACACAGTCAACATATATGTTCTCACCATTTGTGGCATTGGGCTGATGTTGTAATCAACATATATATTTTCAATATACTGGGTATTAATCTAAGTGTCATCTTTTTGTGCAGGGCTCACTTGCAGCTTTGTACGCACTATCAGCTTTGTACACACTACCTTGAATGTGCAGAACAAATTGACAGAAAATCAAAGTAAAGGGGAAGATGGTTGAGTGAATAAGGAAATTAGGGTTCATCAGAAATTATAATTTGGGGAAAGTGTAAAACTGATAAATATGGGGTAGGATGATAATTGATAAATGAGAAGTGAGTGATAAATGATAAATGAAGGGTAATTTGGTCAATTAAAATAATCGTTTGACGATAAAACGTAACCGAAACGATAATTAACAAGAACCGTCAAGATAATACAAAATAGGTGTGGATTGTAAGGATTTTCCTCAATTTAAGGTGGTTATTTGTAAAAATAGACTCAATAGGTGGTAATTTGTAAAATTTTGAACACATTAGGTGGTAAAAAGCAAAAAACCCTTATTTAATTACGTTCTCTTCTAACTAATTAGATGAGAAGATTGGTGGGAGGAGAGAGAGAGTTGTTGTTTCGTGGGGCAAGATTGTCAATAAGTGAAATATCATTGGGTAGAGAGGTTAGGTGGGGTTATCTTGGTTTAGAGAGTATTGATTTTGATGTTTTGGTGTGCCAAGAAAATTTTAGACAGATGGAGTAGAAGTTGATAAAAATTAAGACCAAAAATGAAAGTGGAAAGTAGTATTGAGTTGATGGGTATGTGATATGTGCAAATATGAAATTATTTGAAAGTTGACCCGTATAGACAATTACAGATTACTCGCTCCCGCTTTCCATTTTTTTAATTTTCTAATTAATTACCGGTAATGAGATTAAACTCGTGCTCCAAAGATATTATTCTATACATAAAAGACAGTAAGACAGATAATATGAGATGTAAATGTTCCCAGAAATTCATACACAATGTATGAGTTTTTGCCAAAAGTTTGATTTAGCTTTTCCCTTTCAACAAAAGCTACCTGAGTAATGTTGTCAGAGGCAGTTTCCAAATTATCAAAGATGAAACCGTATTAAGATCTGCATCGACAAGCTACTATTCACAAAAATTACAATATATGAAGTGAAACAGTTATTGGTTTACTTTCTTGACTCGATTATACTGATTAATGTTCTAAGACAGAAAATAGTGACTAGTGAGTCGTGGAGTGCTGAACTAGGAAATAGCTACACATCAAACAAAATAGCTACACATCAGTACAAAATAGAAGCATAGGCGGCAACTTTAGACCAGCAACCACACCTGATGTTAATAACCGAGCTAGAGCTCATCATTGATCAAAAGCACCTGGTCATGAAGTCGTTCACCATTGTCTTCTTTTTCTCCATGGAAATTTCATTCAATGGTTTAGGACTTTCAAAATACACTGAATCTTTTCTATGCAATACACTTCCTTTTCTTCTTGAATATATTTCTCTCTTTTATATTCTGACCTTGGCACTTGGCAGGGCTTTAGCTGAAGACTTGTGTCGCATCCCATTATACTTCCATCAGTTGTTTGGTTGTGAGTTAACAGAAGGTTTGTAGCGTTAAAATAAGTTTTTCTCCTTTCTAACCACACCCCATTTCTTTATACTCTTAATGCTATCTTACCATGTAACTCCTGATTTGGATGGTCCCTTATAAAACCATGTGTAACACGCCCATATACCATAGAGCCTTACAGGACCTCCTTAATACATCAGGATGCTACGATCTCGGTTTCCCGAGGTAGTACATATCAAATCAACCATAATAGAACAATACTTTATTAAATCAAAATTACATTATTCTAAATCCAGACGGCTTACCGTCTTAAACCATAATCCAAATGATGAAATAAAGACAAACAAATGTAATGTCTAAGACTCTAATTATCATCGCAGAAGCTAAGAGTCAACAACGTCGATCCCAAATAAGTCCCCCAATGCAGCTCAATGAATTACCTGCTGATCACCTGCTCACCATTCCTCAATGGATCACAGCAGTTTTAAAAACATTAAACGGGGTCAGTAACAATATAAGGCAATCAATATACAATACAATAACAACAACACTAACAAGCAACCACAACCAACAACACCACCATAAACCAGTAACTGACTTACCACATCAGCGGTAACCCCTGTCAGTGTCAGACTGCAGATATGACCGACGTTCCACCAATTGATTCCAGACCGCAACAGTAGACATCAAAAGCCCCTCTTGCCTCATCAAGAGTTCCTAAAACATTAATGTGCATATCCCTCTCGCACCGGAAGAGCTACAAGAGGTGAACGCGGGGTCAGGTCCTTATCCCGGCGGACCACCAAAATAGTAACCAAGTAACCACTCCAAACTCAAAACCTGAACTCCATCATCATTACAATAGTAACTGTGACACCCTCAAATTTGCGGAAAGAAAAAAAATTATTTAAATACATAAAAGATAAGAATACATAACAAAGGTGTCTTAAATAAAAAGGTTCCTTACAAAACGGAAATAATATTATACAAAAGAAATAAACAAGACGGAAGACATATCTCCCGTATAAATACGGAAATAAAAGAGTGTATAATAATATACAATCCTAAAGAACCGAATATAGGTCCAAGGTAAATACTTCGCTCGCTAGCTCGTCAATGTACCCAATGTATGCATCACAAACCTGCCAACCGCATTAAATATAAACACGGAAGCCACAGTCAGTGGGGAGTAACTCAGAGTTCTCCCAGCCACGAAATGTCGAGTTTAATAAAACATGAATAACATAAAAGCAATGTATATGGAAAATACAAAACCTTAACATATATGATAGGCTTTTCATGTTATGAAACAATTAACTAACATATAACCTAGCATATGAAAGCTATCATGTGAATCCGATAATAAACTATAACACGAGGTAGGGAAGCTGGTATGCTAGCTCAGAGGTTACCGTTAACATGGCCATGATAAACTCAAACCCTAATCAACACGTAATCATGTGAATCAGTTAACAACCGGTAATCCAAACTCTATCAACCTTAGCCGGCTTGCATCTCACCTTCTAAGATTCATAGAATCATACAAACATGAAGACCATACGTCTACCAAACAGGCATAAGTGATTCAGCACCGTCCAATAGTCGACTTCTGTAACTCGAGGCTATACCCAAAGGTAGGAAAAACATCTATCCTAGATGATCCG
>JAIUZE010015780.1:0-40041 GCA_022085475.1 Heliosperma pusillum | reverse complement strand
CAAAGGCCCCAGGAACAACACTCACCAAGCACCCCAATTACAGTCAAGAAGCAGCAACAAGTCCAGCAAACACAACCACAAGAAGGGTCACAAGAGCAGGGTCCAGTTTCCTGAAAAGCAGCCAAGACCAGCCAGAGTATAAATCAAATACCATGCAGTACGAGTCCAACCAGGGGCTCCATCTTCTTTTCCCTTAAAGTTGATGTCCTGAGCAAGAGAAAAGTCCAGGGAAAGTTTTCTAAATAAAGTCTAGAAGTCCATCTAAAACAGCCTAGAAGAGTGAAGGTCATATTGAGGAGTCAGCTAGCACCAAGGCCAATGTTTCTGTCCAGAACTCCTTATTTTTGTGTATGATCAACCTCAAGTGTAGTTAGTATGTTAGGAAGGTCTTATATGAAGCCTTTGTCAGCCAGACACAGCGAGAACAAGCCAAGCAAAGACTTCCCAAGACAGTTTGCAAACTTGCCATTTCTGGAAAGGGACAAACCTACTTTTGCAGTCTTTCTTTTCTCTGTTTGCAGTCTGTTTTTGTTGTCCTCATTAGCTGACTTTGTAGTTTTGTTTTCTCAGTAAGATGTAAGGCTTTTAAGCCCTTAGATGTCCTTGTTTTCAAGGGTCAGGATCTGTTGATTTGCCTATATAAGGCTTAAGTTGTAACCTAAAGAAGGCAGACTTTTGATTAATATAATTATGAACTTTGTTCAAAACAATCCTTCAGCAAAAGCTAAGTGTTGTAGCATTTCTTAGTGAAACTTGCGTGTGAACTAAGACTGCAGTGTTTAGAATTCATTACGTGTGTGTCTTGAGTCCTAACACAACCTTTGTCATCTATGCTTGTGTGCTAAGATACAAAGTACTATCTGAATTGCCTGGCCTAGTGCAGGTTGTTGAGTCATTCCTGAGTGAGTTAGCTTGTATGTGAGAAGAGTGCTAGCCTGAGTCTATTTGACATTGATATCACTCTTTTCTTGAGAGGTTTCAGTTCAATTGGTTATCAGAGCTTTTGGTTTGTGAGTACATTTACCTACCTACATTAAAAACACAAAAACTACCCATGAGTGAAGAGAGATTAGCAGGGCTTGAAACCACAGTTCATGGCCTTGCTAGAACTGTTATGGAGGTTACTGCATCCTTCAATGAATTCTTAGATGGTCAGCTCAACAATGGTGGAAGAGGAGGCAGAGGACGAGGTAGAGGAGCACCTGTGCCACCTGTTGCAGCAAGAAGAAGGCAACACATGGAGCAAGAGGAGGCCTCAGATTCAGAGAACTCAGAGCAGAGCCTTCCTAGGCACCATGACAAAGACTTAAAGGTAGAAATCCCTGACTTTCTAGGTAGTATGAACCCTGATGACTTCCTAGACTGGTTAAGGTCAGTAGAAAGAGTCTTTGCGTTCAAGGGTTACACTGATAGAAGAGCCTTTAAGGTAGCCATCATGAAATTGAAAGGATATGCATCCTTGTGGTATGAAAATATGAAGACTCAGAGGACTAGGGAGGGTAAGGATCCTATTAAATCTTGGGATAAACTGAAAAAGAAAATGAGGGGTAAGTTTGTATCAAAAGATTACACTCAAGACATGTTTATCAGACTTACCCACCTGAAACAAGAAGGTAGACCTGTCGAGTCCTATTTGAGGGACTTTGAGCAACTCACACTACAATGTGAGATTACTGAAAAGCCTGAGCAGAAGATAGCTAGGTTTTTAGAAGGTCTTGATGAAAAGATAGCTAGCAGAGTAAGATTGCAGCACCTTTACTCTTTTGAGGAAGCAGTGAGTCTAGCCTTGAGGATTGAGAAGCTAGGGAAGGGAAAACCAACCCCTCCCAGACCACAGACTAGACCTTCTTTCAAACCCTTCACTGGAGTAAGAATAGGAGAACCCTTGGTCCCAGCCAAACCCTCAGTGTCAGACAAAGGCAAGGCCCCTGAGACAGACTTGAGAAAGACAGTATCCCTTAAGAAGTGCTTTAAATGTCAGGGCCTTGGGCATTTTGCTAAAGAATGCCCCTCTAAAAGGGCTTTGAGCAGTATGGATGTTGTAGAATGGGGTGAAGATGAGATCCTTGTATGTGAGGAGAGTTTGGAGGAACATGAGGAAGAGCGTAGAGAGGAAATGATAGAACCAGATGCAGGCTTGAGTCTAGTAACCTGGCGGGTTATGCATACCCAACCTCAACCATTAGAGGATGATCAGAGACAGCAAATATTCAGGACCAGATGCACTATAAGGGGAAGGGTTTGTAACATGATAATTGATGGGGGAAGCTGTACCAATGTAGCCTCCACAACCTTAGTAGAGAAACTGTCCTTAACCACACAAGAACACCCCCACCCCTATAAACTAAGATGGCTGAACAAGGGAGTGGAAGTAAGAGTTGACAAGCAGAGTGTTGTGCCATTCTCTATTGGCAAGGGATATACTAATGAGGTCTTGTGTGATGTCCTACCTATGGATGCTTGCCACCTTCTGTTGGGCAGGCCCTGGGAGTTTGATAGAGACTCTGTACATCATGGGAGGGACAACACCTACGTTTTCAAGTTTGGTAACAAGAAGATCATACTAGCCCCTTTACCCCCCCAATGTTAAAGGGAACATTGCCCCTGTCAATGACATTTCCAAAGAAGTCCTACTGCTGAGTGAAGCTGAGATGGTTCAAGAACTTATGGGAGATGAAACTGTGTTCATCCTGCTAACCAAAGAGGTCCTACTTCCCCAAGGAAACATTCCAGCTAATGTTCAACAAGTACTGGAGGATTATGGGGATGTATTCCCTGCTGACTTGCCTAGTGGAATACCCCCTCTTAGAGGAATAGAGCATCATATTGATCTCATTCCTGGAGCAATGCTACCCAACAAACCTGCTTACAGAAGTGATCCAAAGGCCACTCAAGAACTACAAGCTCAGGTTGGTGACTTACTCAGCAAGGGTTTTGTGAGGGAGTCCCTCAGTCCCTGTGCAGTTCATGCCTTGCTAGTTCCCAAGAAGGATGGGTCATGGAGAATGTGCATAGACAGCAGGGCCATCAAAAACATTACCATCAAGTACAGGTTCCCTATACCAAGGTTGAATGATATCCTGGATGAGCTGAGTGGGGCTCAGGTCTTCTCCAAGATTGATCTAAGACAGGGATATCACCAAGTAAGGATCAGGGCTGGGGATGAGTGGAAGACAGCCTTCAAGACCAAGCATGGGTTGTATGAATGGCTGGTCATGCCCTTTGGTTTATCTAATGCTCCAAGCACCTTTATGAGGTTGATGACTGAGGTTCTAAGGCCCTATCTAGGGAAGTTCATTGTTGTATACTTTGATGACATATTGGTCTACAGCCCCTCAACAGAAGAACACCTCCAACATCTGAGATTGTTATTTGAAGTCCTGAGGAAACACAAGTTGTTTGGCAAGATGGAAAAGTGTACATTCATGCAGGAAGAGGTGCAGTTTTTGGGGTTCATTATTTCCAAAGAAGGAGTGGCGGTTGATCAAGACAAGGTAAAGGCCATAAGGGAGTGGCAGGTCCCCAAAACTATAACTGAAGTGAGGAGCTTCCATGGACTGGCTTCCTTCTACAGAAGATTCATCAAAGGATTCAGTTCCATCATGGCCCCTTTAACTGAGTGCATGAAGAAAGGAGAGTTTAGGTGGAATGACAAGGCTGAGAGGTCCTTCAATATCATCAAAGACCTCTTGTGTGAGTCTCCCATACTTGTTCTCCCTGATTTTAACAAATTATTTGAAGTAGAATGTGATGCTAGTGGCATAGGCATTGGTGCTGTCCTAATGCAAGAGCAAAAACCTGTGGCCTACTTCAGTGAGAAGCTGAGTGGTGCTAAGCTCAACTACTCAACCTATGACAAAGAATTCTATGCCATAGTCAGAGCCTTGAACCATTGGGGTCACTACCTGAAGCCCAAACCCTTTGTATTACACTCTGACCATCAGGCACTCAAGTACATCAATGGGCAACATAAGTTGAATGCTAGGCATGCTAAGTGGGTGGAGTATTTGCAGTCCTTCTCATTCTCCAGTAAGTACATTGAGGGGAAAAACAATGTAGTGGCAGATGCTTTGTCAAGGAGAACCATGATGCTGACATACATGGAGCAAAGAGTGCTTGGGTTTGAGCACATGAAGGAGCTTTATAGGGAGGATCCTGATTTCAAAGAAGACTGGGTGGCAAGACTGGAGGGCACCATTAAGAATGGGAGTAGATACTCAGAGCAGGAAGGATTCTTGTTCCTAGGGAACAAACTCTGTATACCAAGGGGTCCTTATAGGGGGTTGTTAGTGAAAGAGGTTCACTCAAATGGTCTAGCTGGCCACTTTGGCATCCAGAAGACCTATGACATGCTGCAGGAACAATTTTATTGGCCAAGGATGTTGGGAGATGTTCAGGATGTGATAAGAAGGTGTAGTGCTTGCCAAAGGTCCAAGTCATTCTTTCAGGCTGGAGCATACACCCCCTTGCCAGTCCCAGACAAGCCTTGGGAGGATGTTAGTATGGACTTTATAGTGGCTCTTCCTAGGACTCAGAGGGGCAAGGACTCAGTCATGGTGGTTGTGGACAGATTTAGTAAGATGGCACACTTTGTTGCTTGCAAGAAAACTGAAGATGCCATGGGAGTTGCAGACTTGTATTTCAAGGAGATTGTGAAGCTCCATGGAGTACCAAGAACCATAGTATCTGACAGAGATACTAAGTTCATGAGTCACGTCTGGAGGACACTTTGGAAGCTTCTAAAGACAAGGCTCCTGTTCAGCACCTCTCATCATCCCCAAACTGATGGGCAGACAGAGGTAACAAACAAGACTCTGGGCAGGCTTCTCAGGTGTATCATTTCAAGGTCTTTAAAGGATTGGGATTTGCAGCTGGCACAAGCAGAATTTGCTTTCAACAGAGCCCCCTCCACCAGTACAGGTAAAAGTCCATTTGAAGTTGTTTATGGCACTAACCCCTTGATGCCAACAGAACTTGTACCAATGGCAAAGAAGGTGGTGCCCTATGATGCAAGGAACAGGGTAGAGCAGATGATGCAGATACATGCTAAGGTGAAACAGCAAATTGAGAAGACTAATGAGATGTATAAAGCCAGAGCAAAGGGTCCAAAGAAATCCAAAGAGTTCAAGGCAGGAGATCTAGTATGGTTGCACCTAAGGAAGGAGAGGTTTCCTGACAAAAGAAAGAACAAGCTAAGTCCAAGAGCAGAGGGTCCTTTTGAGGTCATGGAGAAGTTGGGGTCCAATGCATACAAAATTGACCTCCCAGGAGAGTATGGAGTACATGGAACATTCAATGTGGGTGATCTGAGCCCATACTATGGAGAGTCTGATGAAGAGAACAGTGAGGATTTGAGGGCAAATCCTTTTCAAGAAGGAGAGTTTGAAACAGGAGTGGAGCTCCATCATCACCAAGGCAAAAACTCAGCTAGCCAGGATTGCACCATTACAGCCAAAGGGTCCCAACCAACCCCCAACCAGACAAGCAAGACCCCCACGACAAAGGCACCAGGTATAACACTCCCCAAGAACCCCCATTACAGTCAAGAAGCAACAACAAGTCAAGCAAGCACAACCACAAGAAGGGTCACAAGAGCAGGGTCCAGTTTCCTGAAAAACAGCCAAGACCAGCCAGAGTATAAGTCAAATATCAAGCAGTACGAGTCCAACCAAGGGCTCCATCTTCTTTTCCCTTAAAGTTGAGGTCCTTAGCAAGAGAAAAGTCCAGGAAAAGTTTTCTAAATAAGGTCTAGAAGTCCATCTAAAACAGCCTAGAAGAGTGAAGGTCATATGGAGGAGTCTGCTGGCACCAAGGCCAATATTTCTGTCCAAAGCTCCTTATTTGTGTGTATGATCAACCTCAGGTGTAGTTAGTATGTTAGGAAGGTCGTATATGAAGCCTTTGTCAGCCCCAAACACAGCAAGAACAAGCCAAGCAAAGACTCCCCAAGACAGTTTGCAGACTTACCATTTCTGGAAAGAAACAAACCTACTTTTGCAGTCTTTCTTTTTCTCTGTTTTGCAGTCTGTTTTTGTTGTCCTCATTAGCTGACTTTGTAGTATGTTTTAGCAGTAAGATGTAAGGCTTTTAAGCCCTTAGATGTTCTTGTTTTTCAAAGGTCAAGATCTGTTGTAATTGCCTATAAAAGGCCCAAGTTGTAACCTAAAGAAGGGAGACTTTGATTAATATATTTTCTGAACTTTGTTCAAGCAATTCTCAGCAAAAGCTAAGTGTTGTAGCATTCCTTAGTAAGCTTGTGTGCGAGCTAAGACTGCAGTGTTAGAACTCATTACTTGTGTGTCTTGAGTCCTTCACAACCTTTGTCACCTAAGCTTGTGTGCTAAGGTGCAAAGAACTATCTGAATTGCCTAGCCTAGTGCAGGTTGTTGGAGTCATTTCTGAGTGAGTTAAACTTGCATGTGAGAAGAGTACTAGCCTGAGTCTAAGTGACATTGAAATCACTCTTTTCCTGAGAGGTTTCAGTTCAGCACCCCATGCAATTTTACTATTTCCTTGAAGTAGAGCTCAGCTAACCCCATGGCATCTTCTGTCTTCTTGCAAGCAACAAAATGGGCCATTTTGCTGAACCTGTCCACTACCACCATGACTGAGTCTTTGCCCCTTTGTGTCCTAGGCAGTGCCACTATGAAGTCCAGGCTGATGTCTTCCCATGGTTTGTTTGGTACAGGTAGTGGGGAGTAGGGACCTGCTTGGAACTGTGGCTTGGCTAGTTGACAGGGTTTGCATCTCTTGCTAGTATCCTGCACATCACCCAGCATTTTGGGCCAATAGAACTGCTCATGTAATATCTCATAGGTCTTTTGTACTCCAAAATGCCCTGCAAGCCCATTGCAATGGACCTCCTTGACTAGTAACCCTCTGTAAGGACCTCTAGGTATGCATAGTTTGTTTCCTTGGAAGAGGAACCATTCTGTGTTAAGTATTTACTTCCCTTATTGAGCTTTCCTTCTGAATACACCTCCCATTCCTCCTTGAAGTCTGGATCTTCCATGTAGAGTTCCTTCATGAACTCAAAGCCTAGGATCCTTTGCTCCATGAATGACAACATCATAGATCTCCTAGAAAGAGCATCAGCTACTACATTGTTCTTTCCTTCTATGTACTTGCTTGAAAAGGAGAAGGATTGCAGAAATTCCACCCACTTGGCATGCCTGGGATTGAGTTTGTGTTGGCCATTAATGAACTTCAAGGCCTCATGGTCTGAATGAAGCACAAAAGGCTTGGGTTTTAGGTAATATCCCCAATGATTCAGGGCTCTCACTATGGCATAGAACTCCTTGTCATAGGTAGAGTAATTCAACCTAGCTCCACTTAGCTTCTCACTAAAATAGGCTATGGGCCTCTTATCCTGAATCAGTACTGCCCCAACTCCTAACCCACTTGCATCACACTCCACTTCAAACAGTTTGTTAAAATCAGGCAAGCCTAGTATAGGGGACCTGCACAGCAGATCCTTGATGGTATTGAAGGACTTCTCTGCCTTTTCTCCCCAGGTGAAATCCCCTTTCTTCATACATTCTGTGATGGGAGCCATGATGGAACTGAACCCCTGAATGAACCTTCTGTAGAAGGAAGCCAACCCATGAAAACTCCTGACCTCAGTAACTGTCTTGGGGGTGGGCCATTCTCTGATTGCTTTAACTTTCTCAGGGTCAACAGCTACCCCATCTTTTGAGATGATGAACCCAAGGAAATGAACCTCAATTTGCATGAAAGTGCACTTCTCCAGCTTACCATAGAGCTTGTTTTCTCTCATAACCTCACAAAGTAACTTCAGATGTTGCAGGTGTTCCCTCTTGCTTGAACTGTAGATTAGAATGTCATCAAAGTATGCCACAATGAATTTTCCCAAGTAAGGCCTCAATACTTCTGTCATTAATCTCATGAAGGTGCTAGGGGCAATGGAGAGCCCAAATGGCATCACTAGCCACTCATACATCCCATGCTTGGTTTTGAATGCAGTCTTCCACTCATCCCCATCTCTAATTCTTACTTGATGATATCCTTGCCTTAGATCAATCTTGGTGAACACTTGAGCCCCACTGAGTTCATCCATAATGTCATTAAGCCTAGGTATAGGGAACCTATACTTAATGGTGATGTTGTTGATTGCTCTGCTGTCTATACACATCCTCCAAGTTCTATCCTTCTTAGGCACTAGCAATGCTGGCACAACACAGGGGCTGAGAGATTCCCTGACATATCCTTTGCTAAGCAGCTCTCCCACCTGAGATTGCACCTCTTGTGTTGCCCTGGGGTCACTTCTATAAGCAGGTTTGTTTGGAAGAACAGCCTCAGGCACCAGATCAATGTGGTGCTCAATTCCCCTCAGTGGGGGTAACCCACTAGGTAGTTCAGCAGGGAAAACATCCTCATAGGCTTTCAGTAAGGCTTGTACCTCTTCAGGCAATTGGTTAGAACCTTCCCCTACCTCCTTGGTGAGAAGGACATAGACTGGCCTGAGATCATTTAGCTCTTGCTCCATTTCTGATTCACTCAACAACAGAACTTCTTTAGCAGCTTCAGTTAAGAGTGGAGGGTTTCCTTTCAAGATAGGAGTAAAGGAGCTAAGATGATTTTCTTCTTTCCAAACCTGAAAGAATAAATGTTGTCCCTTCCTTGATGGACAACATCCCTATCAAACTCCCAAGGTCTTCCCAACAGAAGGTGACAGGCATCCATGGGCAATACATCACACAAGGCTTCATCAGCATATCCTTTCCCAATAGAAAATGGCACAACACATTGTTGGTCTACCCTAACTTCAGCCCCCTTGTTCAGCCACCTAAGCTTGTAAGGTTGAGGGCGGTCTTTGGTGGGCAATGTTAGTTTGTCTACCAATGTTTTAGAAGCCACATTGGTGCAGCTACCTCCATCATCAATCAAGTTACAAACCCTCCCTTTTATGGTACACCTGGTTCTAAAGATTTTGTGTCTTTGATCCTCCTCTAAGGGTTGGGGTTGTGTGTGCATCACTCTCCAAGTCACCAGACTTAATCCAGCATCAGGCTTTATCAACTCCTCACTAGCCTCTGCTTCAGGCTCTTCCATCTCATCATCACACACCAACACCTCATCCTCTCCCCAATGGATTACTTCTAGGGTGCTCAGAGCCCTTTTAGATGGACATTCTCTGGCAAAATGCCCATACCCTTGACATTGGAAACACTTTTTGAGAGGGGTAGTTTTTCTCTGGCCTGCATCAATAGCCTTGCCTTTATCAAGGTTGACAGGAGTCTTAACAGGGTTCACAGGTTCTCCTATCTTGATTCCTACAAAGGGTTTGAAGGTGGGGGTTCTAGCTGGTGTTTTGGAGGCACTGGATTTTCCCTTTCCCAACTTTTCTACCCTTATAGACAAGTTGACAGCTTCCTCAAAGGAGTATATATTCTGTAGTCTGACTTTGCTAAGTATCCTCTCATCCAAACCTTCTAAGAATCTTGCTATCTTTTGCTCAGGTTTCTCAACAACCTCACATTGCAGTGTGAGTTGTTCAAAGTCCCTTAGATAAGACTCTACAGGTCTTTGGTCTTGTTTCAGGTGAGTGAGCTTAATGAACATGTCCTGAGTGTAGTCTCTAGATACAAACTTAGCCCTCATTTTCTTTTTCAGTTTGAGCCATGATTTAACAGGTTCTTTCCCTTCCCTAACCCTCAATGTTTTCATCTTTTGATACCACAGTGAGGCATATCCTTTTAGTTTCATGATAGCAACCTTAAAAGCCTTTCTATCAGTGTATCCTTTAAACTCAAAGACTCTTTCTACAGACCTTAGCTAATCTAGGAAATCATCAGGGTTCATGCTACCTAGAAAGTCAGGGATTTCTACGTTTATGTCTTTGTCCTGGTGTCTGAGAAGACTTTGATCTGAGCCATCTGAGTCTGACATTTCAAATTGATCTACAGGTTGTCTCCTCCTTCCTCCACCTTGTGGGAAAGGTACTCCTCTTCCTCGACCTCTGCCTCCCCTTGTATCATTGTTCTGTTGGCCCTCAAGGAGTTCATTGACAGATCTGGAGACTTCCATCACAGTTCTGACAAGACCTTGAACTGTGTTTTCAAGACCTGTGATTCTCTCTTTACTCATGGTTGATTTTGTGTTTTTAACGTAGTTAGGTAAATGAACTCACAAACCAAAGCTCTGATAACCAATTTGCAATAGAATTATTCAGAAAACAAGCTAAAACAACACAAATTGAGCCAAGGACATACACTTAGAAGTTTGCTCTGTTTTTGTTTGGACTGAATACTGAAAGAAGGAGATAGAACCTTAACCAAAGCACAAAGCCAATGGTTGAGGGTTGAACCTTGATCCCAACACACAGCTAAGGGTCTAAGCTCACTTCCAAGCACAAAGCAATGGGAGTTTTCTCAAGCACACAGCCAAGAGATGATAACAGAAACAAAGGTTTCAGTTTTTGTGTTTACTTCAAGTCTGCCTTTCATTTATTAGAAACAAGCCTTATATAGGCAATAGGATTACATCTTGAACGTCCAAACACATCTAAGGTTAGTAATGATCCTCAAAAGAAAACAAAATAACAACTACAAACTGGTACAAACTGAAATAAAGTAAACAACAGAAAAACAGTTCTGAAAGAGACAGGTTTCTTGTTGCCTTGCTGCTGCTTTGTTATATGGTACATAGTGGACTTTTTGCTTGGTGTTTTGGTCCTAAACTGGAGTAGTATTAGTCCCCAAAGTCTGAGCAAAAAGCCCTCGAGTCTGCTTGGCCAAAAGAAGAAACTTTGATAGTGACAGCTGAACTGCTCCTGGATAGGTGAGAACTGGACTGGTGAACTTGGCTCTTGTTTTGAGAGGTGTTCCTGGCGTTTTCTGAGGAAGGTTCCCTGGACAAAAAGGTAGTAGACCCTCCCTAGAACCAAGCCCCATAGTTAGATTGAAGTTCCTAAGCTTGGAAGTTACCCTGAGACCCTCCCCAAGGTGCTGCGGCTGACTGAATTTCCTGAGGTTTTGTTGGCTTGTTTTGTGAGTCTGTCTTGTGTCTTGGCTGGCCCTGGCTAGTGTCAGGGCTATCAATGGCTCGTGTCATGGCTTGTTTGCTTGGGCCTGGACTATACAAAGCATTAAGATAGTTTTTGACATAGGGTGAGGTTGCTATTGGATCATGGTTGGACTGATCATAGGTTGGCTGGTCTTGTCTTTGAGCTTGGCATTGAACTCCTATTGCACATTTCCATAAAACCGGGTTTATATACGATATAATTTTATTAGGGTGATTTGGCACATTAATATTGCATGAGTTTACATATAACTATGCTGCATCTTGAATGAATGAATGTCATTTTGATTTATGTAATTTTGGAGTTATGTAATTTGTCTTAGTATGACCTTAGTTTTTAATCGATATTACCCGAAATGTATGGGAATATTGATTCGGTTGTAATTTAATGTGATCTCGTATCACTTTTATTGTATTATTTCATTTTGTTTTGCAAATGTATAATAGAATAGCCTTGTAATTTTATTATATCATTTGTAATCCCGGAGTTTCCTAAAGACGGTGCCATTTGGAAAGGCGTTCCAAAAGGAAGACGGTGTCCTTGGGAGGCGTGCAAATGAAATTCAAGGGACCAAGGAGTTGGTTTCCTAATTTGTAATAGTTAATTTGATTTTCTATTATTTTAGGAAGGCCATACTAGGAGTTTTGTTTATTGCTTGCATTTTTATTTATATGTCACATGCATGCCAAATCGCCACTTAAACAACACATGCATTTTATCGAGTCAATCGACCGCGTCAATTATAATTATCGATAGTTCACCTATTTAGTTCACTTAAACGGAGATAGATAATATAAATTGACTTGACCTCTATTTTTGTAATTGAGACTTAGCCTTAACAAATAGTAGAACCCATGAATCCCAATTTCGTAAGGAAGTAGGTTCGGCTCACCGAAGTGCTAAACTTATTACGTTGGGTAAGTGGGGCAATAAATCGTTATTGCATCGAAATTTGGTTGAACTCAACGGAAAGATTAGGGTCCGTGGCCCATGTGTTCCGGGCTAAAGATGACAATAAAGTATTTCATCGACCAAGAATTCTAATTGTAGAATCGGTTAAAGAGTTAACCCACCAAGTAATATTAATAAAGGTCGTGGAGTCTGTGGCTCACATAAACCCGAGTTAATATAGGATTTGGGTCTTGGAATCATTTATGTAATTGGATAGAGGTCATTATATAAATGGTAAACTTGTTTAAAATGTTTACAAGTATTTGAAAACGATAAATGTTGATGTTTTCTTTCATTTTCTATTTTGTAATCAAACTTATTTATTCGCAATATCGGCAAACGATAACGAGGTTCGACCTCCCTCAACTCACCACCGTATCTTGGCTTATATCCTTTATGGATCAATGCAAATTCGAAAAGAATTGTTCTAATTTCGCGAATTGGAATGGACAACTTTGCCTTGCCACCAAAGATGATGGTAAGCGTCGTTACCTCACCAAGGCTTCTCCCAACGCTCCTAAATGCAAGGTCAACTAACGCCGTAAAGGAGGCCTATGAGACCTACCAAATAGAATCGGCCACAATCAAGAATGTCTTGATCTTCTCTATAGATGCCGAGCTTCAAAGGAATGTCATAAAGATGAATTCCACGTATGAGATCTACACTAAACTCGTGACCGTGTTTTCACGAGCTCTTAAGATCACTCAATATGAAGTCGCTTCTTAATTTTTCGACCTTAAAAATGAAGGATGGTCAATATGTTTGCTTCCACATACTCAAAATGATTGAGCATGTCGAGGTACTAAGAAGCAGGGAATAACGATTCCTGAGCAACTTGTAATTGACCGTGAACTCCACTCCCTAAACCGTATCAAAGGGTTTGTTAATTTTAGGGTGAACTTCAACATGCAAAACGTCACCACGACTCTACATGAGTTGCACAACAAGGTTGTGCAAACTGAGCGTGACATGGGCTACCATGCTAGCACTAGCAAAGATGTTTTGAACATCAAATAACAAAAGCAAAGGGAAGTTCATGAAGAGTGGACACAAAGGGAACAAGCCCACACCTTCTAAGGACAAAGAAAGGCTATTGGGAATAGTTATTCTAAGTCTAAGAAGGGTGTCACCTCCAACGACACGTGCCATTATTGTAATGGTATAGGCCATTGGAAACGTATTTACCCCATATATTTGGAAAATATTAAGACTGGACGAGTTCTTCCAGTAGATAATAGTTCTCCCGGATGTTTATGTTATTGATATTAATCTCAACTTTGGCATTTTGATACAAGTTGTAGTTCTCATCCTCCTAATTAGATTAAGAGCATGAGAAAAAAGACAAGGCAAATCAAGCTTTAGGGAATCTCCAAGATAAGGGAGCTAAGGTAGCCACCACACAGAGGAGACCTAAGGATTAGCTTGGCGTTCTTGTTGTTCGTCTTTCTAGTTATTTTGAATGTCGTTTTGGAACTTTTGATTTCCGTGTTAGACATGCAAACTGGTTATTATTTCCATTTTAAAGGACAATTGTTGTACTATATAATGATAGCTTGGTTTTCAACCCAAGTCATTATGTATGTGGAATTTATGTTCTAAACTTTTCATTATACAAAGTTAATATCTTAAACATGAAGTATTGTGACAAATTGATCATATGAGAAAATATAATGATTGGATCATTATAATTACCTAAGTTATGAATTGGATTCTCACTTATGGACTTGTGACTAAGTATCACAACTTATTTGAAATAAGAAAGATCAATTGCATAGTCAAATCGAGTTAATGAACTCACATTTGGGGATTTACAATCCATATAAGCCTTAAGATAAAATCTTTCAAACACCAATTAGACTCCATACTAGCTACGGAAGGGTTAAGAATCCTAAATTTGTTCAAGACATGGATAAGAGTCCAAGTATTTTGCTTAAATAGAGTGAGTCTATAGAGAAGCTAGAATACTAAAGTTTAAACAAATAAGTCTGCTATAGATTGCTCAAAGTTAATAAGAGTTAATACGAGCATCATACCCCACTTATACCTGGAGACCAAAGCTGTTTGTGACTAAGGAATAGAGCTCATGAAGCCATCCTTACAAGAATTTTCTCATTTACACCTAAAGAAACAAAACTGTTTGTGGCTCATGGAGCTATCCTTCACGTAAATAGGCGTATTTACTAAAGGATAGTGGAGTGTAAACTACTAAGGCTTGTGAGTTTAGGGGATGCTTTAATATGCTTACTAAAACTGAAAGAAAAAACAAACAGAAATGGAGGCTGTTTTAGAAAGAGTGGCTTGTATTAACTGAAACTCAAAGATATGACTTAGAGAGCTTCCCCAACAGCATGGCACAAGAGAAAGGACTAAAAGACTGGGTTTGAGACAGGTTTAGAGTATTACAGTAATGCACAAACACCCTAGACTTAGACTCAACAGCAAGCAAGCTAGTCACAGCAAAGCACAGACTTAAACTTGACTCACAAAGCAAGACACTGATCAGACACCTTGAAGATGTATCAGGCTTGACTCAAACTACAGCACTTAGCACAAGTTTGAAAGATTTGAGAGATTTCTCAAGGTTAATTCATTCATAAAGTCTGCTTAAAACAATACATAAGACCCTCCTTATATAGGGAGGCTGATACCATGTGAACCTTTGGATGTAAAGTCCATCTAAGGGTCAGCTTTGGACTTGAAATACTACAACAGATAACTAATTAAGGGCCTCACAAGAGGACGAGTTTAACAACTAGCTAGTAAAGACACAAAGACACAAAACAGACTGAAGCAAAAAGAAATAAAGCAGTTTTTGGAGTTTTCCTGAAATGGGAAACTGTTGTTCTTGCTGTCTTGCTGCCTTGCTATGGGTGTTTTGCTGCTCCTTGGAACTCTTCAACTCTTATTTGAACTTAGATAAACCTGCCTTGGATGAGGACAAGTTGACTTAGGCAAAAAGAACCCACAGCTGGACTTGTACTTTCCTTGCCATGAGGTTCATTGGACTCTGGTTTGGACTGTTTGTAACTTGAGATTTTGCTAGACTTTTAAGGGGACTCTCCTGGGCAAACTTGTTGATTAATGAGTTGGCTTGATGGTAGGCCATGGTGGGGGTGGTTAGGATGCTCTGGTGTACCTCCTTGGTGCTTGGTTTGTTAACTGGTCTGCTGGGCTCTGACAGGCATTGTTCCTGGCTTGTGTGTGGTTTGTGGACTGATTTGGACCTTGGCATGACTTGGTGATCCCTGGAATGTCTTCTCCATTGTCTTGGCTTGGTTTGGCTTGTAGTTGGCTTGACGTGGCCTGATGTTTGGACCTTGTGGTTTGAGCTTCAATCTGAGGGGGTCTTGTGGTCAGGCTTGTCTGGCTTGTGGCTTGATCATCAAGGCCCCTTGGGTGAGCTCCTGCTGCAGCCTCCCCAGGTTGAAAAGGGCTTGACCTCAAGCCTGTGTCTTCCTCTCCCTCAGAGTCTTCATAGAAGGGACTAAGGTCTCCAACATTAAATGTCCCATGAACTGCATATTCTTCCGGTAGATCAATTCTGTCGGCATTGGGACCTATCTTTTCTATGACTTGAAAAGGACCATATGCTCTTGGCTCTAGCTTGTTCTTTCTTTTGGAGGGGAACCTCTCTTTCCTTAGGTTGATCCATACTAAGTCTTCTGGTGCAAAGTCTTTCTTGGTCTTAGGAACCTTGGCATTCTTCTTGTATAGATCATTGGTCTTCTCAATTTGTTTTCTGACTGACTCATGGAGTTTTAGCATTTGTTTCACCCTCTTCTTGGCATCATAATGGATCTCTGACCTGCACACATTAGACAAATTCAAGGGCATTAAGGGGTTAGTACCATAGACCACTTCAAAGGGGGAGTGGCCTGTGGCTGCTGATGGAGCTCTATTAAAGGAGAACTCTGCTTGGGCCAGCTTTAAATCCAAATCCTTGAGAGATTTGCTGACTATACACCTCAAGATCCTTCCCAAGGTCTTGTTGGTCACCTCAGTTTGTCCATCTGTTTGAGGATGATGGGAGGTGCTAAACAACAACCTGGTATTAAGCAGCTTCCACAATGTTCTCCAGAAATGACTCATAAACTTTGTGTCTCTGTCAGATACAATAGTTCTTGGAACTCCATGCAATCTCACCACCTCATCAAGATATAGCTCTGCCACACTCACAGCATCCTCAGTTTTCTTATAGACAATGAAATGTGCCATCTTGCTGAACCTATCCACAACTACCATGATAGAATCTTTTCCTCTTGCTGTTCTAGGCAATGCCACTATGAAATCCATACTTACATTTTCCCAAGGCCTACATGGGACTGGTAGGGGAGTGTAAGGTCCTGCCTGAAATGAACTCTTGGCCTTTTGACAGACTCCACACCTCCTGAGCACTATTTGGACCTCTCCCATCATCTTAGGCCAGTAGAACTGATCCTGCAGTATATCCACAGTCTTCTGAACCCCAAAGTGTCCTCCAAGGCCACTTCCATGCACTTCCTTGATCAATAGACTCCTATAAGAACCTCTGGGAACACACAACTTGTTTCCTTTAAACAGGAATCCATTTTGTAGAGTGTAGGGTGAATCAATAGTCCTGGTTCCCTCTTTCTGTGCTAACCAATCTTCTGCAAAGTCTGGATCCTCCTGATACATGTCTTTCATGAACTCAAACCCAAGAACCCTTTGTTCCATGGTTGATAGCTGGGTGTATCTTCTAGACAATGCATCAGCTACAACATTTTGTTTCCCTTCTTTGTATTTGCTAGAAAAGGTAAATGACTGGAGGAACTCCACCCATTTAGCATGTCTGTGACTGAGCTTATGCTGGCCTCCTATGTACTCAATGCCTCATGATCAGAGTGTAGGACAAAAGGCTTGGGCTTCAGGTAATGACTCCAATGCCTTAGAGCCCTGACAAGAGCATAAAACTCTTTATCATAAGTAGAATAGCTCAGCTTGGCACCACTTAGCTTTTCACTAAAATAGGCTACAGGTTTCTTCTCTTGGATGAGGACAACTCCAATTCCCACTCCACTTGCATCACATTCAACCTCAAATAGGCAATTAAAGTCTGGTAACCTGAGGATAGGTGCACTGCACAAGAGTTTCTTCATGTATTTGAAAGCCTGCAAAGCATTCTCAGTCCAAGTGAACTCTCCTTTCTTCATACATTCAGTGAGTGGTGCTGCAATGGTGCTGAAGTTCTTAATGAATCTTCTGTAGAAAGATGCTAAGCCATGAAACCCTCTTACTTCTGTGGTGTTCTTAGAAATAGGCCAAGACTGAACAACAATGATCTTGTCCTGATCCACTGAAATGCCTCTACCAGACACTACATATCCTAGAAACTTAACTTCCTCAGTCATTAAGGTGAATTTCTCAAGCTTCCCAAAGAGTTTACTCTCCTTAAGTATCTCAAACACAGCCTCAAGATGATATTCTCATCTACAGCAAGAGCAAGGATGATCATTTGAGGCATCTTGAGGCTGTGTTTGAGATACTTAAGGAGAGTAAACTCTTTGGGAAGCTTGAGAAATTCACCTTAATGACTGAGGAAGTTAAGTTTCTAGGATATGTAGTGTCTGGTAGAGGCATTTCAGTGGATCAGGACAAGATCATTGTTGTTCAGTCTTGGCCTATTTCTAAGAACACCACAGAAGTAAGAGGGTTTCATGGCTTAGCATCTTTCTACAGAAGATTCATTAAGAACTTCAGCACCATTGCAGCACCACTCACTGAATGTATGAAGAAAGGAGAGTTCACTTGGACTGAGAATGCTTTGCAGGCTTTCAAATACATGAAGAAACTCTTGTGCAGTGCACCTATCCTCAGGTTACCAGACTTTAATTGCCTATTTGAGGTTGAATGTGATGCAAGTGGAGTGGGAATTGGAGTTGTCCTCATCCAAGAGAAGAAACCTGTAGCCTATTTTAGTGAAAAGCTAAGTGGTGCCAAGCTGAGCTATTCTACTTATGATAAAGAGTTTTATGCTCTTGTCAGGGCTCTAAGGCATTGGAGTCATTACCTGAAGCCCAAGCCTTTTGTCCTACACTCTGATCATGAGGCATTGAGTACATAGGAGGCCAGCATAAGCTCAGTCACAGACATGCTAAATGGGTGGAGTTCCTCCAGTCATTTACCTTTTCTAGCAAATACAAAGAAGGGAAACAAAATGTTGTAGCTGATGCATTGTCTAGAAGATACACCCAGCTATCAACCATGGAACAAAGGGTTCTTGGGTTTGAGTTCATGAAAGACATGTATCAGGAGGATCCAGACTTTGCAGAAGATTGGTTAGCACAGAAAGAGGGAACCAGGACTATTGATTGGCAAATCGATTAAACTAATACAAATATCTAAGATATTTGTAGCTTTATCGATCCGTTCGTTTAAATTACGCAAATCGCTCAAAATCAGACCCGATTCCTCTCCATTTCACACGCCCCATGTCACCTATTTTTCACTCATATTAGATCTTTTAATTAATATGATTAAACTAATAAAAATATCTAAGATATTTGTAACTTTATCGGTCTGTCAACTTAAATTCCGCCATCGCTTAAAAACAGACCCGATTTCTCTTCTTTTCTCACGTCTCTTTCTCCTCTCTTAAAGCTTGATATTTTCTTTCTTTTCATTACTCACTAACAACTTTTCATTTTCCAACAAATCAACTTAAGATCAAATTAATCGTTCTTCATCGTTCTTGAACGTTCTTCGTCGTTCTTCATTCGTTCTTCGTCGTTCTTGAGCAAAATCATCATAAAATCTTCATTTCTTAATTAAATCCGTCCTAACTTATATTTCTAGAATCTCCTCTTCGCTTTCCATCTTCAAGTACGGTTTATTTTCAATTCCGTCAAATCGTTTTCAACACTTTAATTATGGAAAATCAAGTTTTAATTCTAATAATGTTTTTCTTGTCATTTCTTATAGGGGAAGATTTTGAAGACGATTTTGGTGACTCGTATATATTAGGGGAAGATTAGAAGACGGGTTTCTTAGGTTATACTTCTTATTTTGGTGCTAATTGATTTTGCTAGCTAAGGTAACGATTCCGAGTTACTCGACGATTTAATGTTACATAGCTTTTGTTTCTTTTGTTTTGGTTCATCTTTTGTTTTTGTTCATGTTATGATGATTTAATTTAATAGAATTTTTATTTAGTAACATGTTTTAAGTAGTGGGTTATTATTGTTTTTATATGATTTTATAACATTTGGTTGTTCTTGGGAATTTGGATTATTTTTCATAAAATGATTTTTGTTATGATTGATGGTTACCTTGGTTGTTAATGGTTTGTTGGTTCATTAAAACATGTTAGAATTAATTTGGTGTGAATGATGGTGGTGGCCGGAAATGGGTGGCTGTGAACTGGACCAAACCAGCCGGTCCAGGCCGGTTCAGACCCGGTCTGGGTTGGTCCATGGTGGGTCCGGGTTTTAGTCTTTGAGTTGTGTCGATGTTTGATTGTTTGGTTGTTGTTTTGACGGGTTTTAAATATGTTAAGCATGCGGGAAATATTAGGAAACAGTTTTTAGTAAAATCGAATAAAAACCCAAAACAGCCAAATCAGGCCCAAAATAGTCGTGGGCCCATCCAGGCCCATGTTGGGTTCGGCCCAAAGCAGCCCGTGGGTCCCTCTTTGGGATTTGTGACGGTTTTTGAGTTATTGTCATTTTATCGTGTTTTGTAATTTTTAGCAAGTGGGAAATTTTAGTAAGTCAATTATTTAATTAAAAGCTTTTCATTATATTATTATTTCTCACATGTTAGAAATCATAATACGAGATTTTAGTTTAATTTGATATCATGTAAGTCAAGGGGGGGTTTTTGGTAAGAATTAATAAATTCACATGTTAGAAATAGAATGAAATAACATGAAATGAATGTGATATTCTTATGTTCAAGCCTCGAGGGCTAAGACTCTGTTTCTATCCGGTTTGACCAAACGGGTTTGGTCAAACTAAGATCTAGTCAGCCCCGGTTGACTGATGACCCGTCGCGGGACTCGGGTCGGGGATTTGTCTTCAGGTAAGGTTTTATTTTAATGAATGAATGAATGAGCCTTAGTAGAAATGAGGCGATATGATATTTGAATATGATTTATATGCAATTAGTCACATGATAGGATGTTTTTCCCGTGGCTGTTTAATTATATGGTTGGTGGGTCCGTGTTGACTAAGTACCCATAGAGAATTATGATTTATATGGCGTCTTTGACCATTCTAATTCCTAAATAGAGTACTTGGAACCATGACATGATAGCCCTTACTATCTTAACGAGCATATGGATTGCCGCTTGATAGCTCCTGTGTCCCGCTTGGTGGGTTTATATCCAAGTCCGGGGTATTGCTGCCATTGTTTGTCCACTTTGTGAATTGGCCAGTTTAAGTACTGCCAACCCCTTTGATGGATCTCTTTAGGTGTGCTCATGTGATTGGTTATCAATGGTCTTTGGATGCATGGATCTTCGCATTTCTCTGGGTCTGCTCAAGTCTATGTTTTAGGGGTTGAGTCGTATCTTGACATGTTTTCTGAGAGAACCTCTGAGCTAAGATAATGTGCTTTGGATCTGGCCTGTTATTAGTGTCCCCGCTGGCCTAGATGTGTGCTTGGTATTTGGTGCCATGTTACTAGAGGGAACCGCTTGAGCCTAAATATTTAAGATATATCCTACCTCGTGTTATAACTCGAGTTACAGAAGTCTTCTATTAACTGTACTAGGAACTTATGCCTGTTTGTAGACGTATTGGTCTTTCATGTTTGTATGATTCTATGAGTTCTAGAAGGTGAGATGCAAGCCGGCTAGGATTGATATAGTTTGGATTACCGATTGTTAACTGATTCCCATGATTACGTGTTGATTAGGGTTTGAGTGTATCATGGCCATGTTTCTGAGAGGAACCTCTGAGCTAGCATACCAGCTTCCCTACCTCGAGTTATAGTTTATTATCGGTTTCACATGATAGCTTTCACATGCTAGGTTATTTGTTATTTATCTGTTTCATAACATGAAAAGCATATCATATATGTTTAAGTTTTGTATTTTCCATATACATTGCTTTTATGTTATTCATGTTTCATTAAACTCGACATTTCGTGGCTGGGAGGACTCGGAGTTACTCCCCACTGCTGTGGCTTCCGTGTTTATATTTAATGCGGTCGAACAGGTGGTGATGCATAACTTGGTACATTGACGAGCTAGCGAGCGAAGTATTACCTTGGACCTATATTCGGTTCTTAGATTGTATATTATTATACACTCTTTTATTTCCGTATTTATACGGGAGATATGTCTCTCGTCTTGTATAATTCTTATGTATAATATTAATTTTCTTTTGTAATGAACCTTTTTATTTATGACACCCTTCGTTATGTATTTAAATTATTTTTTTTCGTTCCGCAAATTGGAGGGTGTCACACTGAACCTTTCAAGAATCTTATCTATATAAGACTCCTGACTGAGTGATAACATCCGTCGTGATCTATCTCTGTAGATACGGATTCCCAATATGCGCTGTGCCTCGCCCAGTTCTTTCATCTGGAAATGGTTCTTTAACCATACCTTAACCGAAGATAAGAGAGGAATATCATTCCCTATCAAGAGTATGTCATCGACATACAATATCAAGAAAACGATTTTACTCCCACTCGACTTGACATATAAGCATGGTTCCTCAACCGATCGAGTGAAACCATTCTCTTTTATGACTTGGTCGAAACGATGATTCCAACTCCGGGAAGCTTGCTTAAGTACATAAATGGAACACTTAAGCTTGCACACTTTCTTAGGATTTTTAGGGTCAATGAAACCTTTGGGTTGTACCATGTATAACTCCTCCACCAAATAACCGTTTAAGAAGGCGGTTTTCACGTCCATCTGCCAAATTTCATAGTCATGAAAAGCGGCAATCGCTAAGATTATCCGAATGGAACGCAGCATGACTACGGGTGCAATTATTTCATCATAATGCAATCCTTGCACTTGAGTAAAACCTTTTGCCACTAGTTGTGCCTTATAGGTGTTTGGTTGTCCCTCTACGGAATGCTTTATCTTGTAAAGCCATTTGCACCGAAGAGGCCGAACCTTATCAGGAAAATCAACCAAATCCCATACGTCATTCTCATACATAGAGTCCATCTCGGATTGCATGGCCTCAAGCCATAGCTTTGAGTCGGAACAGGTCATGGCTCCTTTATAGGTAGCGGGTTCGTTACTCTCTAGGAGCAAAACATCGCCTCTACCGTTCTCCTCGACCATACCAATGTATCTGTCTGGAGGTATGGAGACTCTACCCGACCTTCTAGGTTCCTCAGGAATATTAACCGCAGTAGAAGATGAAGGAACATCTTCCTCCATCGGTTGCTCGGTTGTTGGTTCTTGAATCTCCGACAGATCGAAGGTTCTATCACTCGTCTTGTTCTCGAGAAATTCTTTCTCTAGAAACTTTGCACTAGCCGCAACAAAAACACGTTGTTCGGTAGGCGAATAAAAGTAATGACCAAACATTCCTTTTGGATAACCAATAAAGTATGTCTTGACCGATCGCGGGCCGAGCTTATCCTCGTGTCTCCACTTGACATAAGCCTCGCAGCCCCAAACCCGAATAAAGGACAAGTTAGGGACTGTTCCCTTCCACATTTCAAATGGAGTTTTGTCAACAGCTTTAGACGGACTTCGGTTAAGTATAAGAGCAGCTGACAAAAGAGCATAGCCCCACAATGAATCAGGCACTACCGTGTGACTCATCATGGATCGAACCATATCAAGTAATGTTCGATTTCTCCGTTCGGACACACCATTTAATTGAGGTGTTCCAGGTGGAGTTAACTGTAGTACTACACCACAGTTTTTAAGGTGTTGATCAAACTCATTCGAAAGATATTCGCCACCACGATCTGAACGTAGTGCTTTAATCTTTCTACCCAGCTGGTTTTCAACCTTATTCTGGTATTCCTTGAACTTATCAAAGGACTCACTTTTGTGCTTCATTAAGTAGACATATCCATATCTACTCAAATCGTCCGTGAAAGTGATAAAATATCTATAGCCATCTCTAGCGTTGATTGACATAGGTCCACACACATCAGTATGTATGAGTCCTAATAGGTCAGCAGCGCGCATTCCAACACCTTTGAAGGAAATTCGAGTCATTTTGCCTATGAGAAATGATTCACACGTGCCAAATGATGCACTAGGTAGCACCAAAACGGACACGGACACGACACGGACACGTGATACGGTATCTCATGAAATTTAGGATACGGGACACGGCATTTAAATTTAATAAAATATATATTTTATAGTTATAAATAACATACAATTTTATTTTTGTATTAGTATTTGATATTAAATGTAAATAATTGAGTGTAAAACTTAACTTTAAATATAATTTATTCTCATTTCCCACCTAAACTCATCTTCTAATCAATTTTCCCACCCAAACTCATCTTCTAATCAACCTCTTCTAGTCTTTCAATCTCACATTCCTTGTTTATAGTTGTCCGTGTGTCCGTGTGTCCGACACGGGACGCCTGGTTAGGAGAAGTGTCCGTGCTACCTAGAAGATGCATAGTCAAATGGGGAGATAGTCCCATTGTCAATGAGCTTCTTCACGCGTTTTTCATTTATGTGTCCCATACGGCAATGCCATAGATAGGTTTGATCTTTGTCACCAACTTTTACCTTTTTATTACTCACATGCAATATATCTGTGGTTTGATCTAAAACATAAATCTCATTCATGGAAACTGCTTTACCATAAATCATTTCGTTAAAAGAGAAAATACAGCTATTATCCTTTATTACAAATGAAAAACCGTCCTTATCGAGTACGGCAACAGAAATAATATTTTTAGATAAATTGGGTACATAGTAACAGTTATTTAAAAATAACTTAAATCCACTCGGGATTTGGATTACATATGTTCCCACTGAAACGGCAGCTACTCTTGCTCCATTCCCCACTCGCAGGTCCACATCACCCTTTTCGAGAGTTATGATGTTTCTTAGGCCCTGCAAATGATTACACAGATGAGAACCACAACCAGTATCAAGTACCCAAGTTCCGAAACTTGCATGGTTAATCTCAATCATATGAACAAAAGATGACATTGTTGGAGTAAATGTCCTCAACAATAGTGCGATCACATAATTAAATCTCAATAATAAGAATACAAAGGGATGATGAATATTATAGTCAACTGGTCAACATAAATCGGTAATGATTGGCTCAATTGAGTTTGACATTACTGTCGTATGACGGTGGTGATCAGTTGATCCCTTGATCCCTTGAGGTCACACCTAAAGGACAATCCCCTAATCATGTACATTAATTAATTGTATAGTGATACAGATTAATTAATCCCTTAAATTGAACCAAGTTTAAATTGTAAGTGAGAAATATATCTTATTGTAATATGATTAAATAAGATTCTTTTTAGTAATTTAATTGTTATATTACTAAGAATGCATTATGTTTATGAAACATTTGAGATAAGTTAATTTGGTTAATTATAATTACAAATTGTTGTAGATTATATTAACCAAATATGAGATGACCCATTTTATTTACACGTAATCATTAAATGTGACTTAAAATGTTAAGTCTAATTTATTTGTTATGAAATTGCATTTAAATTAGTTAAATGTACATTGATAAGCCTAATTACATGTTACATGTCACATGTCACACTTGTAACAAATGACAAATTGCAAAAATAAAATGGACACCCATATTACATGGGTGCACCGGTTTTTATGGTAGTGTACCAAGAGGGTGATTTTTGTGTATTATTCTAATTAAGAATTAGACATAATCATTGCACAAAAACTATTGCCAACACTCAACCTTTCTTGTTAAGAACAATTGAAAGGCAACACTTCACCCATGTGGTGTGGGTAGTGGCCGGATGCCACATGCATCATCAAGAGGATTTTTCCTCTTATATTGAACACTCCATCTCATATAATTCATTCATGCAAAATCTCTACTTCTCTCTAACCTCTCACTAAACTTAAGATGTTTACATAATACTTAGAGTTCATATTTTCTAGTAACATTACTAGTGTAGTAATAGAGTTATTAGATTTATTTTAAAGGGTTACTACTAATAATACTAGTGTAGTATTTTAGTAGAGATAAAAAGGGTTGTCTTGGGTGCAACTAATTGGAGAGTTTCTAATTTGAAACTTGGAAGATCATTCTTCTCATTCTAGCTCAAGAACAATATTTGAAAGGAGTTCAAATATTGTGCCCATATTTTCATAATTAATGTAAGAAATGGTTCTTTCCTTTGTATTTTGTTATGCATGCATAATGTCCTAATAGTTTAAGAGTAAACTATTAATAAGATGATATTAGAAATATCTAATATCGAGTTAATTATACTTACAAGCGGTATCAAGAGCAAAGGTTGTTGCATGCATAATCGATTTATAGTTTTTTCGAGTTATGGTAACTTAAAGAAAACTAGTAATTTGTTTTTTATAAGATAAAACCACAAAGTTATAGTGCTCAAATATGATTTTTAGTCCTTATATGATTTTAGGTCATTTTGATGATTTATGGAAATTTATAGTGCTCAAATATGATTTTTAGTATTTTTATTACATTTTAATGAGTAAAATGATGTTTAAAATGCTAAAAATAGTTAGACTTATCTTCTGACCTTGCAATTTTTACACTGTATCACACATGCATTTTACTTACTGTATGTAAAAGTTCGTATGAATTAGAGTTATTTCGTGTGATTTATGATTTTTATATGATAACATGAACTAAATAAAGGTCAAATGGTTAAAAATACTTCCGCTTTGAATATGACTATGAAATTTTAGTATGTTGTCACATGCATGTTTACCTGTCAGACTAAAAACTTTCAGACTGATGTGATTTGTCTAGCATGATTTATGAATTTTTAATGTAAAAATGGCATAAATAGTGACTAATTTAGCAAATATAGCTAAAATAAATTTCATGTCAAGAGAAAATTGTTCCTGGTTTCATGAATGTCCCACATTTCAGATCTAAAGTTGAAAATTTAATATGATTAATTTTTGCATGCTTTATGTATTTTATTTGATAAAACCGATAAAGCGCAACCATTTTTCTCAAAAACCGATTCTAAATTTTTAAACCATGATTTTTTTTTACATTATGAGTGTCATGGAAATGTTCCAGAATGTACAAAAAATTTGAAATTCAAATTTTGAAATTATTGTAATTAAATTTGAATTTATTTGATTAAAATATGATTTTAAAAGTCTAATTATGAGCAATTAAATAACAACAAGTTGAATTATTGTCAAAAATTGAGTAATGACTGATATTTGAGGCCTAAATGAGTTGGGATAATTAACTTGGACTTAAATATGATTTAAGTATTGTTTGGTGATTTTAAAGTGTTATTATCACGCATTTCCGTAAAACCAAGTTATATTCGATATAAACCGTTAAATAGTGCGATTTGGCATTTAACATGAGCATGTTTTATACATATTATAATGCTGCATTTTTATTTATGAATGTCATATTTTCAATTTATGAATGTCATATTTTGGTTTATGTAATTTGGAATTATGTAATTTTTCCTTGTATGGCCTTAGTTTTAATCGATATTGCCCGAAATGTAAGGGAATATTGATTCGGTTGTAATTTAATGTGATCTCGAATCACTTTTATTGTATTATTTTATTTTACAAATGTATAATAGGAAATTATTGTAATTTTATTATATATTTTGTAACTAATTGTAAAACCGGAGTTTCCCAAAGACGGTGCCATTCGGAAAGGAGTTCCGAGAGAGACGGTGACCTTGGGAGGCGTGCTTATGAAGTTCAAGGGACCAAAGGAGTTGGTTTCCGAATTTGTAATAGATTATATGATTTTCTATTCTAGGAAAGGCCATACTAGGAGTTTTATTTTTATGCTTGCATTTTTATTTAATATGTTTGCATGCATTGCCAAATCGCCATAACATGACATGCATATTTATCGAGTATTCGACCGTGTCAATTTACATAATCGTTAATTCATCGATTTAGTTCACTTTAACATGATAGATTATAAATTGACAAGACCTCTCATAATAAATAATTGAGATCAAGCCTTACCAAATGTTAGAACTCATGAATCCCAATTTCGCAAGGAAGTGGGCTCGGCTCACCGGGGTGCTAAACTTGTTACGTTGGGTAAGTGGGGTAATAAAGGTTATTATTTCGAAATTTGGATTGAGCTCAACAGAAGTATTCGCGACCGTAGCCGGATGTGTTCCGGGCTTAAGATAAATATTTAAGTAATATTATCGACCGAGAGTTCTAATGTAGAATCGATTAAAGAGTTAATCCACCGAATTATGTTAATAAGGGATGAATCGGCTTACCGTGCCCAAGTTGATATGAATTTGGATCTCGGAATCATTTATAATAGTTGGGTAGAGGTCACTATTTAAATGTTAAAACTTGTTTAAAATGTTTACTTGTTTTTAAAATGCTAAATGTTGACATTTCCTTTATGTCTTAAAATTTGTAGTTAATATTGTTCATTCGCAATGGCAAATGCTAATTCATCCACCACCACTTATGCTCCAACTCTCACGAATGTTTCATGGCTTTGATCCTTCATGGATCGATGCAAGTTAGAAAAGAATGGCGCTAATTTTACCAATTGGGATATGCAACTCCGCTTGGCCACGGCGGGTGACGACAGGTTTCGTTATCTTGCCAAGGCCTCTCCCACCGCACCTAATGAAAGGTCAACCGCCACGCAAGGCGAGCCTATGAGGCTAGCCACAAAGAGTCCTCCGCGATAAAAAACATTTTGATCTTCTCGATGGAGGCCGATCATCAAGGGAGTGTCATAAGATAAGCACGGCCTATGAGATCTATGCCAAGCAAGTGACCATGTTTTTCACAAACTCTTAGGATCTTACAATATAAGACCTTCCACATTATTCAACATAAACCTAAAAGAGGACCAAAAGTTAGCCCTCATATACTCAAAGTGGTTGAGCATGTTGAGACTCTTAAATTGCAAGGGGTGACCATTCCCGAACAACTCGTTATCGACCGAGTCTAACATTCCTTGGGGAAAATCATAGCATATGTGAAGTTTAGGGTAAACTACAATATTGATAAGTGAATATTTGTATGGTTTTAACCCCCAATTTAGCTCGGTTTTGTATGTTATTTGTGCTTTGTTAAGCCACTTTATGAGCTAATATCGTCTTCTAGGCGAATTCCTATGTTCTAACCTGCTTTGTAGGGAAAGTGACGTTTCTACGCCCTTTTTCTATATTCCCGAGCATTTGCCTAGAACCCGACGATTTGAAGAAGCAAGCTTGACCAAGTGAAAGGCATTTCAATAAGGTTCACTAATTCGAAAGAGAGAAGAAGCAAAGACAGTTTCGTAGTTGTCAGAAGATCAATCAGTTAGGCGAAAGAATTTATCGCTTTGCATCATACCCTACCAACAAACCCGATTGTAGAAGTCAAGGGGGATGTTGGAAGTCAAGTAAAAGCAAAGGAAGATGAAACGTTAGTCAAATGCTTCCAGAAGACCACATACCCGATCGGGTAAGTGTGTACCCGATCGGGTAAGTGTGCTGATCCGAGCATGACGGCTACAACTTCCTATTTTTGACCTATGTGTTTAATGCCCGACCTCTTCTCCTCGAAACCCTAATGCTATAAATAGATGCTCTAGCCCCTCATTTCAAATCATCCCTTCACACAAAAACACTTCTCTTCTCTCTTTAGTTTAGTTTCTCTCCTTTCTCTCATCTTTCTTAGTTTAGTTTAGTTTTAGTTTTCTCTAGTTTAGTTTAGTTTAGTTCTAAGTTTGTATGGTTCTACTTGTAATTGGAACTCAAGTTTTCGGGTTTGCGTTTCCTATTCAAGTTCTTATTCCATTTCGATCTTTGCTCATCCTTTCCGGTAATCTTTATTCTCGTGTTTACATTATAGTTTCATTTTCTTTTAGTATTTCCTTTATCATGTTTACCATTCTTAGTTTTATAATCTTAGTTGCCCTTTCATTGCTAATCATGCATAAGTAGTCGTTTTTCTAGGGTGTAGGGTAGCCATGTTAGGTTAATTAAAAGATGAAAATTGGATAAAGAAATTGTGCCTTTAAAACGTTGTGTCTATGCATGTTTGGATTGTAACGATGGTTAACGATTTCTGGCCAAAATCATTGACTAAAATGGAATTCTTTTCCAAGGTAGAAATACGTGAATTGAATAGAAAAAGCATGACATGGTAGATTAAGACCTAGTAAATTGCCTAAAAGCCTGCTAGACCATCTGATCTATGATTGTAATGAACACATCATTCTTACGAACTCACAATGAATTATTTGAATATCCTAAATCCAATTTCATCAATATGTCAATCTACATGTGTGAACCTACTTCCCTAGATCCTTTTCTATATTGAGTCATCAATTATTTTTTTAGTTTTCTAGCATTAGTAATAACCATTGTGACAATCATACAAGTTAAAATTCTAATCATATCTTTTCACAAGTATCTCCCGTCTCCCCGAGATCGACCCCTTACTTCCCTAACTGCATTTATTTGTTGTTAGCCTAGCCAAGGGTTATTTATCTTTGATTAGGGTACGCGACAACCCGATCAAATTTTGGCGCCGTTGCCGGGGAGCACGGTTTTGTTTATTTGTGATTAGTAGAGTTTTACCTTGTCTTTTTCTTTTTTTCTTTTGTCTCGAGGAACACTTGTTCCTTGAGATTTTTCTCACCTTTTCCTTGTAGTGTAGTGACTCTTTTCAGGTAATAGGAATATTTTCTTTCAAAGGGATTGCTTTATTTTCTCTCAATGACTATCTATTTCCAACCACCACAATGTGAGAATCAGCCTTTCCATGAATACCTCGACCGATTTTATAGCTATTCAAACCATATTATCTCTCTTGGGTATACCCTTGATGAGACCTATATGAGGAATGTCGTGATTCATGGAATGCTCATTAAGTGTCATAGCCTGGCTATGCAATTGAGTGCTGGAAGTTTTTATCAGAAGAGAGGAAAGGAACTTTGGATTTTCTTGGACTTTATGGCATCCCAATCTCTGGATGAAACGCACCGGCAGTTGAGAATCCAAGAGCAAATCAATGAAATCAGGGCTCAACTTCAAATACTCAAAGGGCAAAAGGAAGAACCCACGTTTACAAAATGTAAGCCAATCAATTTTCCTTTTGCTTTTTCACCCCCATGTGAGTCTATTTTCTCCTGTGCTTTTTCAGCCCCCTCATGTGAGTCTAATTCTCCCCAATCATATGAATTAATAGATGACGATGATGATGGTCCAACCTTTTCTATTGAAAGTCACTTTAGTGTCGTTCCATTTGACAATTTTGAGACCCCCATTATTGATATTGACCATATGGTAGTCGAGACTTTAGACAAGGATGTTGTTAAGCCCATTTGTGACTCCAATGGAGAGTGGTCGATCGAGTCATCAGATTTCTTTGAAAATCCCTTCGCTAAAGATATTCCAGATTTATTTGAAAATGATACTGGGTTTTGTGAACGCAGCCTTGAAATTAAGTGGGATCAACCACCCATTTTTGATTCCCAATCCTTTGATTCACCCTACCCCCAATTAGAGTCCACTAATGATATTTTGGAAACTAATTGTTTGTTCCATGATCTTAAACATTTCACTCCATCTCTCACTGACGAGTGGAGCAGTTCAGTGGTCATCTATGAAGTTTGTCATGCGCACAATGATAAGATATATCAATTCTTACCTTCAATATTTCATGCCTAGATCTTGTCAATTGCTTACATATGTTTTTGTATAGCTCATGCGCAGGTATATGATCGACTTCTAAGGGCATTGACATGCTTTTTAAGGCACAAAGAATGATTTTCATTAATAAAGAGTCTAGCAAGACATTTAAATTGCGCTTCTCGGGAGGCAACCCGTGTTCCTTTTCTTTTTGCATTTTTATTTTTGTATTCCCTTTTTCGTTGTTAGGATTTATTTTGAAAATGAAAGAGTTTATGAAGAATCTATAAAGACCTTCCATGTCAAGTCCAAAATACTAGCTTGGGGGAGTCCGCGCTGACTAGTAAGCTTCACTCTTCTTTCATTTTTCCTTTTCCCCATTAAGCATCTCATTGCATATTTTGTC
Source organism: Heliosperma pusillum (assembly GCA_022085475.1). Classification (NCBI taxonomy): domain Eukaryota; kingdom Viridiplantae; phylum Streptophyta; class Magnoliopsida; order Caryophyllales; family Caryophyllaceae; genus Heliosperma; species Heliosperma pusillum. The sequence continues at coordinate 8,883 of JAIUZE010015780.1, read as the reverse complement.
TTTGTGCTCACATTGAGGACAATGTGATGTTTAGCTTGGGGGAGGGATTGCATTTTCCCATTTTGCATTTAAGTTGTTTATATTTTCCAAATTTTGAATAAAAGAGAAAGAGAAACTTTTTGAGAAAATTTAAAAATTTCTGAACATAATTGAATGCTTTTCATGCTTTGCTTGCTTGTTTACTATGCTATCATGTTACATTTCCCAAACTTAGAGCTTTCAAAAGATAATGATTCAATATTTATTGAATTGTCCATAGATGGGGAAGTCTTGTACACAGTAGGCTAAGTATGAATCTATAGATGAGTACGCTTGATCTTGACATTTGACAAGTTACATATATTGTAAGGTAGAACCTCCTTATACTGGTACATCCATACCCAGTCTCATTTAGGTGTGTGTAGTTCTCCTTGTGATGTGTGTCATGTCAAAACGCATAAGTATGGTTCTCATTTCATTTCTATAAGCATTGCATTCTTGATTCACTATGATTTGAAGCCTTTTTCACTTTAATTTGCCCCTCAAAATAAGCCCCTTCATAAAAATGCTTCACAAAATAATAGCTACATATAAAAACTGCCTACCTTTTGAGCTAGTAGCTAGACTATGGTGTATGGGTGCTCTTTTGAGAAGATTTTGTTCCTTAATGACAAAGTGAATTTGGAAGAACGAAAAAGTTCAAGAAGCAATGTTATGTTCAGAAAATAAAAGAAAAAAAATGAAATAGAAAAAAGAAAAGAAATTGAAAAAGAAACAGAAAAGAAAAGAAAAAAATAATAAAAGAAGAAGTTGTGAGTATCTCCTCAAAATGTCAATTCAATGATTAAAAGGAGTTTACCCCTGTGTTTCGTGTGTAATAAGCCAATCCGTTACTTCTGGCTTCGTTTTTCATCTTTTGGAATTAATCGAAGGTTTGGATTGAGTATTCATTTATCATTGGTCAGTTGCTAGCTCATTCTAACCTTCACATTGACCATAACTATTTGTCCACCTTTCGCCCATTTTCCAAAGCCTTCTTCATATTTTCCGGCTTCTTTTCTATGTGCATTGTGATCTTTGACTTGTGTTTTGAATTGTTTACCATATTAGATTGCGGACACATTTTCATAAGTCGTAGATAGGTGAGTGTCTCAAAAACATTTACACATAAAGAAATCACCTTTTACATACATTGAGTGTTCGAGTGTACCGTGAGAGTCCATATGTCAAAAGATCATGCAAGAGCCGAAAATCTATAGTGAAATTCTTTGTGCTACGCCGTTATGTAAATCTCAGCCATGTTTATGTATCATTCTTGCCCACGTTGTTTTTGGGTTATGATTCATTATGTTTCCAAAGCTTTATGTTGAGATTTGTTTCTTGATGGTGTAGTAGCCAATGCTTGCAACCTTGTCCTGGTATTGTTTGTTATGTTTGCTTGAGGACAAGCAAAGGTTTAGCTTGGGGGAGTTTGATAAGTGAATATTTGTATGGTTTTAACCCCCAATTTAGCTCGGTTTTGTATGTCATTTGTGCTTTGTTAAGCCACTTTATGAGCTAATATCGTCTTCTAGGCGAATTCCTATGTTCTAACCTGTTTTGTAGGGAAAGTGACGTTTCTACGCCCTTTTTCTATATTCCCGAGCATTTGCCTAGAACCCGACGATTTGAAGAAGCAAGCTTGACCAAGTGAAAGGCATTTCAATAAGGTTCACTAATTCGAAAGAGAGAAGAAGCAAAGACAGTTTCGTAGTTGTCGGAAGATCAATCAGTTAGGCGAAAGAATTCATCGCTTTGCATCAAACCCTACCAACAAACCCGATTGTAGAAGTCAAGGGGGATGTTGGAAGTCAAGTCAAAGCAAAGGAAGATGAAACGTTAGTCAAATGCTTCCAGAAGACCACATACCCGATCGGGTAAGTGTGTACCCGATCGGGTAAGTGTGCTTATCCGAGCATGACGGCTACAACTTCCTATTTTTGACCTATGTGTTTAATGCCCGACCTCTTCTCCTCGAAACCCTAATGCTATAAATAGATGCTCTAGCCCCTCATATCAAATCATCCCTTCACACAAAAACACTTCTCTTCTCTCTTTAGTTTAGTTTCACTCCTTTCTCTCATCTTTCTTAGTTTAGTTTAGTTTTAGTTTTCTCTAGTTTAGTTTAGTTTAGTTCTAAGTTTGTATGGTTCTACTTGTAATTGGAACTCAAGTTTTCGGGTTTGCATTTCCTATTCAAGTTCTTATTCCATTTCAATCTTTGCTCATCCTTTCCGGTAATCTTTATTCTCGTGTTTACATTATAGTTTCATTTTCTTTTAGTATTTCCTTTATCATGTTTACCATTCTTAGTTTTATAATCTTAGTTGCCCTTTCATTGTTAATCATGCATAAGTAGTCGTTTTTCTAGGGTGTAGGGTAGCCATGTTAGGTTAATTAAAAGATGAAAATTGGATAAAGAAATTGTGCCTTTAAAACGTTGTGTCTATGCATGTTTGGATTGTAACGATGGTTAACAATTTCTGGCCAAAATCATTGACTAAAATGGAATTCTTTTCCAAGGTAGAAATACGTGAATTGAATAGAAAAAGCATGACATGGTAGATTAAGACCTAGTAAATTGCCTAAAAGCCTGCTAGACCATCTGATCTATGATTGTAATGAACACATCATTCTTACGAACTCACAATGAATTATTTGAATATCCTAAATCCAATTTCATCAATATGTCAATCTACATGTGTCAACCTACTTCCCTAGATCCTTTTCTATATTGAGTAATTAATTATTGCTTTAGTTTTCTAGCATTAGTAATAACCATTGTGACAATCATACAAGTTAAAATTCTAATCATATCTTTTCACAAGTATCTCCCGTCTCCCCGAGATCGACCCCTTACTTCCCTAGCTGCATTTATTTGTTGTTAGCCTAGTCTGGGTAATTTATCTTTGATTAGGGTACGCGACAACCCGATCAAATATGCATAACATGAGAAACCTCTCTTCATGATATCCAAAAGATGCTTGTGCAAGCTGAGAGAGACATGAGACTAAATGTTAGCACCTCCAAGGATATAATAGTAAGGGGAAGTTCAAGAAAGGTGCTAGTAAAGGGAAGAAGCCCTCCACCTTCAAAGGAAAGGGAAAAAGCTATTGAGAAAAGCTCACCCAAACCTAAGAAAGGTGCCTCAACCGAGGACAAGTGCCATTATTGTAATGGCATAGGGCATTGGAAGAGGAATTGCACTAAATATCTAGATATCAAACTGAAAAGATATTTCAGTTGGTAATTTATCCCTATCGTTTATGTTATGATCTCAACTTTGGTATATAGATACGAGTTGTGATTCTTACCCTATTTAATTGTAATTAGGGCATCCTAGCAAGGATAAAGGCAAGGACAAGCAAGCCTAAGAAGGCTCTTCAATGGAAGCTAAGGTAGCTACCCATGATTGAAGACCTATGGAAGCTTGGCCTCATTTTGAATTGTCAAAATTTTGGGATGTATTTTGAGACATTGTTTTTAGAACTTTTATAATTTCCTTGTTTGACATGGAAATTTGTTCAATTCCTTTTATTGACATTGGTTGTAATTGGATTTAGTGACCCGGTTCTCAACCCAAGTCATTCGGTTTGTTGTAACTTTTTAGTTCTAAAAAAAAAAAACTTGTCATCATACTATACTTGCACAAATAACATAAATTGTATCGACTCAAATTGATCATATTAGTATTATGATGATTGGATCATCATAATAAAAGGTTAAGAATTCGATTCTCACTTTGAAAGATCAATTACTAAGTCAAAATTGAGTTATTGAACTCAAAGTAGAGAGTCTACCAAACCCATTGGCCTCACCACTTATAAAGATTGTAATTAACATGAATATGAGTACACATCTTTAGCTTATAGAACTAGTCTATCTCGAAGCTAAGATTCGATGTCTTTACAATGAAATCTTTAGTAGATCACTTAAGGTCATGTCCTGATACTTCTACCTCCCTCACGAGTATGAGTACAAAATTGTTTGTGGCTCATAAGGCTATCTTTATGGAAAATAGTTGTATTTTCTAAAGATAGAGTGGGAGAAAATAAGCCACAACGAAAACCTAGTTAGGACTAGTGAGGAAACCAAAAGAAAATGTTCTTAGGTTAGACTCAAGACTAGTGAGGAGACCAAAAGAAAGCGTTCTTAGGTGAATCCTTAGACTAGTGACGAGACCAAAAGAAATGGTTCTTGATATAATAAGATTATGATCTATGAAGTGGAAGTACCTAGAAATTTTGAATTTCGATTTTCTAAAAGAGACTTATGAAACTATATGGAATCTATGCAAAGAAAATGTTTTATTTTGAGTTGTCCAATTGTAGTTGCATGGATAGACATGTACATGTCTACAAAAGCCAAGTTAAAGCGTAACTACGCTTAGATCCAAATCATCAATGAAATACCTCATAATAAGTGTGTACAAGATACACATCAAAACCACATGTCCAAATAGGGATTTGGAATAGGATGTGTACATGACACAAGCCTATTGTATGTATCTACCTAGAGGTTATGACAATCTTTTCTATTATAAGATATAAGAAGGGTTTCACTCGAATTGTCAAAAAATCATGTATAAACATGAAATTCAGTGGGAGTTAAAGTCATGTATGGACATGAAGTTAAGTGGGAGTTTAAGTTATCATGTAAAGACATGAAGTTCAGTGGGAGAAATTGTTTTCCACGTGAATGACGTTTCACTCATTGAGAGTGACATATTCATATTACCTTTTTGGAAAGGAGTGGTTGGATTTTAATGTTGGATGAAAGAGGGCAACATGTATACTAAAATCAAAGTCTATTGTGGAATAGAAGATTTTAGCTTGGCATTTAAAAGGTATCTTATATCGATAAGATCCTTAATCTCTTCAACAAGTTAAATAGGTTGTTTATGTGGATAAAAGTGGGATCACTATGAAAGGGTCATAGTCATCCACTGAACCTAAAAGTTGTTGATCACATGAGACCAATCATGTATGCCATTACATGCACATACCTAAATTAATTGTATGCTGGGAGCATGACAAGCCTAAAACAAACAATCCACATGAGTGTCATTGGATAGCCTACTAGAAAATCCATAAGGTTCTCAAGGAGAACTAGGGATTGATTCTTGTGTTTGGTAGAGAAAATTTGACAATGTGGTAAAGGTTACACAAACCCAAATTTCCAAACTTATAAAAGGATTTATCGAAATCCTAGGCGTACTTTTGTTATACAAGAAGCGAATAACTAAAAGGATAATTGAAGAGTCAATCATTATAAATTCTAAAAATAGAGACTTAGTACATTATGATGAGGATAAGGTGGATAACAAGGAGCTAATGGTAGATCCTTTCACCTAAATACCTATCAGTTATCATGATAACGAGTGGGAGTATCTTTCAAGTTATAGAGCCCAACACTAGATAGAGATCTAGATATGTACGTAGATAAATTCATGTTATAAGGAATAACGTTGAATGGAAAGAAAAAGCAATTCACAAGGTTGGAATAAATGAATATATGGTATATTCACTACCCAAGCCTTTATTGCATTTAATAAGATCGTCATGAATTGTCATGGACGAAATAAACTTTAGATTATATGATATGAAGCAATAACATTGTGTTGATTGTTCATATATGATAATCACATTTATCGTTTGAGTTTCTAAAACTTGTTTTGTGCTTTGTTATATCCAAATGGATTGTAGAGACAATTTTGGACTCCATTAAAGTGGACTGATTTAACATAGCATTGGCCCCTAGTCACTTATATGAGGTGACATCTCGAAGTGACTAAATTGTGGTGCGATTGATGGCAAGTTCAAGTGTCATAGGGTCATAGGGATGACTAATCGATCACATAGACAGACTGTAAGGGACAATCTGTCGGGCAGTGACCGCTTATAGAATTCTGGCAATTCTTGTAGTCTGGTCGTGGCAAGAGCTACTTGTATTCTCTTGAGTCAATTCTTTGACTAAAGACTATTCGCCTAAGGTGGCACAGTTTCAGAGTGACTTTGATTTATGCTCTACGACCTTCGTAACTGGGGTCAAATGGGCATCTTTTGGGTCATGATGAGCTGTGGCTATGCAAAGGGAATAGTGCGATAGGAACTGTCCACCCCTTTTCAGGGTTGTTTTAAATCTCAAGGCCACTCGAGGAGGAGTAAGCTGAAAATGTGTGGCCACGCTCGGAAGATATCTATGGTAGATAAATCCGGTCAGACAGTTACTCTCCCGATCGAGGAAACCACTCTTGATATGATCAAATGCAAGTACGACCTGCAAGACACCTTGCCTTGAGTGGGAGATATTGTAATAGGACAAGAGAACTGGTGACGCACACTTGTCTCGGACAAGTGGGAGATTGTTGGAGTAAATGTCCTCAACAACAGTGCGATCACATAATTAAATCTCAATAATAAGAATACAAAGGGATGATGAATATTATAGTCAACTGGTCAACATAAATCGGTAATGATTGTGTAACACCCTGTAACAACCCGAAAAGTACCCAAATTTTTCTAGTAAAAATATTTACTAACACTTTTCAGTAGAACTTAAGTTTTTAAAATAGAAATTTTTGTTCCGAGTCTTATTTTGAAATTCCGCGTTCGTATTTGGAATTTCAGAGAGATTTCATGAAAAGACTGTTTTTAGTCATCTTTGACTTTTCTTGACTTTTAAGTCGTCTTTGACTTTTCTTGACTTTTTTAAAAGTCGTCATTGACTTTTCTTGACTTTTAAGTCGTCCTAAACTTTTCTTGACTTTTAAGTCATCTTTGACTTTTCTCGACTTTTTAGTTGACTTTGACTTCCGTTGACTTTTTCCCGACTCGCCTCATAAGTTTGAAGACCGAAATTTTATTTAAAAAAAATATTTTTTGATTTATTTTTATTTAGATTTATTAAGATTTATCATAATTTAATATAATTATTTTGAATTTATTCGGAATTTAAAGAATAACTTTTACGGTTTTAACCGTACGTCATTTAACTATTCCCGAGTCATCTCAAATCCCGAAACAAAATCGAAACTCGACTTTGGCATGAGTCACACGCCCATGTCATCGTTTTCCACTCACAATTAGATATTTTAATTGTTTTGATTAAACTAATAATAATATCTAGATATTTATCAACTTTATCGATCAGTTAACGAAAATTACGCAAATCGTTTACAAAACTGACCCGATAATCACAAAGCCACACGGCTCTCCTACCCTCTAATAGGGCTTGATATTTTCATTTCTTTTGATTATAATATCATAATATCTAGATATTTGATGTAATTAACTTAATCGCTAATTACATTTAATCGATTACCGTAAAATAATTATTAATCGCGAGTCAATTCTGTAACAACAATTTCAAAACCCGACTTCCTAATCCCTCTATATTTACACGGCTCACCCAACCCCTTTACTCACTAACAACTTTTCATTTTTCAACAAATCAAATTAAGATCAAAATATCACTTTCTTTAATCGTTCTTGAGTGTTCTTGAGCGTTCTTCATCCGTTCTTCATCGTTCTTGAGCAAAATCCTCATAAAATCTTCATTTCTTAATTAAATCCGTCCTAACTTATAATTCTAGGATCTCCTCTTCGCTCCTCATCTTCACGTACGGTTTTATTTCAATTCCGACAAAATCGTTTTCAACACTTTAATTATGGAAAATCATATTTTTGTTCTAATAATGTTTTCCTTGTTATTTCTTATAGGGGAAGATTTTGAAGACGAGTTTGGAGACTCGTATATTTTGGGTGAAGATTAGTAGGAGGGTTTCTTGGTTTATACTTCTTATTTTGGTGCTAATTGTCTTGTCTAGCTAAGGTAACGATTCCGAGTTACTTGACGGATATATGTTACATAGCTTGTGTTTCTTTAGTTTTTGGTTCATCTTTAGTTTTGGTTCATAATATTATGATTTTATGATTTTTGGTTAGTAACATGATAAGTGGTTAATTTTATTAGGTTGTAGGAATTTATAAACATGTTAGTGTTCTTGATAGATTTTATGATTTCTTCATAATCATGATTTTTGCATGATGGTTGTTAAAATGGTTGTTTGATAATTAAAAACATGTTAGAAGTTATTTGGAATTGTTGTTGTTGGAACCGGTTTGGGGGGGGCTGTTTAGGGGCTGAGAACCGGACCCAAACCAGGCCGGTTCAGCCCGGTTCAGGCCCGGTCCAGGCCGGTCTGGGTTGGTCAAGGGTGGGTCCGGGTTTTGGTCTTTGGGTTGTGTCGATGTTTGATTGGTTGGTTGTTGTTTTGACGGGTTTTAATTATGTTAAAGCATGCGGGAATTATTAGGAAACGGTTTTAGTAAAAGTTAGAAAATCTGCCAAAACAGCCCAAACAGGCCCGTGGGCCCATTCAGGCCCATGTTGGGTTCGGCCCAAAAGTCAGCCCGTGGGTCCCACTTTGGGACTTGTGACGGTTTTTGAGTTATTGTTATTTTATCGCGTTTTGTAATAATTAGCAAGCGAGAAATATTAATAAGTAAAATATTTAATTAAAAGGTTTTTCATTAAATTATTATTTCTCACATGTTAGAAATTATAAGACGAGATAGTAGTTTAATTTAATATCCTTTTTGTCAAACGGGTTTTGGGGTATGATATAATAATTCACATGTTAGAAGTAGTAATAAAATAACATGTAATGAATATGTTGATTTTATGTCTATGTGATAAAGACTCTGCTTCTAGCCGGTTTGATCCAACGGGTTTGGTCAAAATAAGATCTAGTCAGCCCCGATTTGACTGATGACCCGTCGCGGGACTCGGGTCGGGGATTTGTCTTCAAGTAAGGTTGTATTTAATTATTGAATTAGCCTTAGTAGATATGAGGCGAATATG
>JAIUZE010015779.1:0-11662 GCA_022085475.1 Heliosperma pusillum | reverse complement strand
TAGATGGAAATACTTGGGATGTTAATGATGATGTTTGAATTTGACGTTGTACTTTGATAATAATGAACTCGTGGGCTATAGACTTGAAAATGACCGAGTATAAGAGAGTATTTGTTAGTCCTTCAATTAAAGAAACCTTTGAGGTTGTGTTGAATATTTGAGCTAAAGGATTGTTATTATACTTGAATTACAATTCCGCAATTGGGAATCCGTGTGATATGAAAGGATGGATGAATTGGGTTGGAATCGATTTATCAAATCTAGGTGTACCTTACTTTGATGATTGTACGGGGTACGATGGTCCCTTGTAAGAGACCTTTGTTTGGGATGAGTTGCTTTACTATCACCCTAAGCCTGAAAGGAGAAATTTGGTGGATTAAACCTTAAACCTTTATTCGTGCCATCATTCCTTTTCATTTCCATTCTTGAATGTTTTGTCAAGATTGATCTTTAAGAAATTACAAGCTCGTACTTTCTTTCTTACTTAGATATCTTCATAACTCTACTATCTGCTTTGTCTCTTTCTTGACCTCGTTATTCTCAGCGCTCCTCTCTTGTAATCTCGTGCCTTATTTATTCCCGTGTTCTCTTTGAGATTCCTTATCGTTTTCTATCTCGTTGATGCTTCATCTTTCCTCTAGTGGATTGGATGTCTCGTTTGTTTGGCTCAGAGAATCAATGTCATGTATTTTGGGATTCTTTAGCTAGAATATATGTATTTGGATTGAGTCAATTTCATGTTGTATTTGATCATGGGAAATAGGACTTAAGCTCTAGGATGAATCCTAATAGTGATAATATATCCTCTCGTAGTGGTTTTAGATTTGGAGTTTGGTATTGTAGTGGTATTTTGAGAATTGCGTGGATCATGATAATAGTTCGTTGTTTCGAGATATTGGAATAGTTACCTTGGAGACCATTTGGGGATTAGATGTCTGTAAATGTTGGATTCTAAAAGAGACTTTGCTTTGGTAATTAAGACTGGTCACCATATTTTGAGGAATATTTTCATAAGTGAAGATCGAGGCATCTTGAGTTATAGTTGAGCTGGATGATTTGAATAGTTGTATCATCGCCATGTCCTTGGCCATATAGGACTTGGAAATTGTAATTGATCTCTCTTGAGGTTTTGATGGTTTGTAAAAGAGAAATTTCTTTAAGTTTAGGATATTAAGCCTTGAAGTACTTTGAATCGAAGAATTGGAATGGTGAGCCCATTCATCTTATGATTGGTGGTAATTATGCTTTTCTAGATATAATTATTTATGCTTGTGGATTTGAGTGTAATTATTGACTGGACTAGGTATGTTCGAATACATTTAGGAATCTTTCATGTGGATTATTTAATTGTGGATTTTCCCTTGTCGATAGACCTTAGTTAATGCTAGTTGGATACTAGATATTCGGGTTCGTAGTTTGACCTGATGATTGTTAAGGATTTTGTAGAATATAATGATTAAAAGCGGTTAAGGTATGACCGAGATGAGTTACATTCTTTTGAGGACTAGCTTATTAACGATGTTTGTGATGTTAATTGGATAAGCCTTAGAATGATGTGGCTATAATTTGGGTTTGGCGAAAATGCCCGAGAAATTGACTATGATGACTTTTGTATTTGAGTGGAGTGTTTGGTTCTTAGGTTTTCTTCCCCTTTTGAGCAATTGCTTTGTCGTTCATTGCTCCCTTTGCCTTTCAAATTGACGCTTATTCAATTTGTTATTCTTTGGACATTGTCCTTCTTTCCGCTATTACTCGTTTCGATAAGCCTTCTTGTTTCTTTTTACTCGTGGTGTTTATCTTTTATTACCATGATGGTGAGTTTGATGTTCAAATTACTTTTATGTGTGTGCAATGTTTGGTTGTCTTGAGTGTACGAATTTAGAAAATTTTCAAATTTTCACGATTGATTTCACATTTATCCTTTTAAAAGAGTTTTAGAAATGAAATTTCTACTTTCATTTTTCGAAAATGGATTTAGGTTGCTCTTATACTGGATTTTGCGTTTGGTTGGATGTTTGCACTTGTTATTGGAGACGTCTGATAACTAGTCCTGCACTTACTAACACTTGTTTTGATTTTCGATTTCACTATTTCGGCATTGCTTTGATTTGGATAACTAGAGTTCTCGTTCGCGACGAGCATTCTTGATATCCGTAAATAAAGTTTCGCACTTATGAAAAATTTCCTTAAAACGCTTTCGAGAAGAACATCATTTCATAAATGTTTTCGCTTATAAAAGTTTTCATATTAATTTTGAAAACCGATTCTTGTCCTTGATACTTTTATTTTCTATTCTCAAGTTTCGAGGACGAAACTTTTTAAAAGGTGGGGTGATTGTAACACCCGGAAATGTACCCTATTTTTCTAGTAGAAATATCTTACGAAATCTTTTCAGCAAATTTAAGTTTTAATTTATAATTTTATGTTCCGAGTCGAATTTAGAATTTCCGAGTTCGTATTTGGAATTTCTGCGAGATTCCATGAAAATCCGTCTTAAGGCGAGTTTGACTTTTCTTGACTTTTGAGTCGAGTTTGACTTTTCTTGACTTTTGAGTCGAGTTTGACTTTTCTTGACTTTTGAGTCGAGTTTAACTTTTCTTGACTTTTGAGTCGTCTTTGAATTTTCTTGACTCGTAAGTCGACTTTGACTTTTGTTGACTTTTCCCCATAAATATCTCATACTCCCTTAATCTTTTTCATTCACCACAAACTCAAACTCATTACTTCTTCCTTAAGCAAAAATCCAAACCCTTGTTTCCCTCTTGATTTCGATCTTATAATTCGCATAGATCATTCGTTCTTTGACGGAATTCACGTAAGTTCGTCTTATTCTTCCCCTCTTACCTTCCTCTATCCGTATTGGTAATAAAATTACCGTCTTTCTCGCTTTTTAAATTATCCGTCTTTCTCAAGGTGAAGTATATTCATCTTATATTGCCTAATTGTAGGTGGAGACTACTAGGAAAGCTTAGTAACCGTTTAAAGACGCGTAAATGCACTGAAATTATTCAGAAAGACAACTAAAACAATGACAATTTGATTGAGGTTCAGACACTTTGCAATTACTCTGTTTCTGTTTGGGCTGATTGACAAAGAACTAGGATAGGACCTTAACCAAAGCACAAAGCCAATGATTGAGGGTTGAACTTCGATCCCAGCACACAGCTAAGGACCCAAGCTCACTTCCAAGCACAAAGCAAAGGAAGTTGTCTCAAGCACACAGCCAAGAGATGCAACAGAAACAAGGTTTCAGTTTTATGTTTTACTTCAAATCTGATTTGCATTTCATTAGGTAAAGGCCTTATATAGGCAACAAGGATACAACTCAGACGTTAGGAGATATCTAGGGCCACAAAGGCTTACAACATGAAACAAAATAACAGCTACAAACTTGCAGGAAAACTGACATAAAGTAGATAAAGCAGAAAAGTAATTCTAATAGGACAATCTGCCTTAATGGGTTTGTTGGGGTTGAAACTGGTGGAGGGGTGGACTTCTGAGCTTGATTCTTGAGCTCAACTGAAGTGGGATGGATGCCAAAGGTCCTTCTAAAAGGCCCTCGAGTTTGTTTGATCATAAAAGGAAAGTTTGATAGTGACATGTTAACTACTGCAAAAAGGCTGAAATCTGGACAGTCTGAAGTTGTCCCTAAGCTAACTCTTTGTGTGTTTGTTTCTTGGGAGGGAAGTCCTGGGGAAAGTTGTAGGGGACCTTCCCAAGACATAGGTTTGGGGGTTGGTTAGGCTTGTTTGATTGTGTGGGGCCCCATGGACCTTGTTTAGAAAGGCTGTGATAGGCTGTTTTTGGCTGGGGGCTGTTTTTGTTGTGTTGGGTTTGTTGGGCTGTTGGCTGAGCTTTGTTGTGGCTTAGTCTTGGGAAGTGGATGGCTAGGCTTTGTTCTGGTTGTGGTGGTGTTGTCTTAGCAGGCTTGAAGTGGTTGTGGCTTGGACTGAATAGAACATTGTCATAGCTGGTCATGGTGTTGTCTGAATGGATGTTGTTGTTTTGATGTTGAGTCTTGTCTTGAGTTTGTGTCTTGTCTTGAGCTCGTGTCATGGCTCGTGTCTTGGCTTGGTCACATACTCCTGTTGCAACCTCCTCTTTCTTGAAAAGGATTTGCCCTCAAATCTTCCTCACCTTCATCATCTGATTCACCATGGTAGGGACTCAGGTCTCCAACATTGAAAGTACCATGTACACCATAGCTTCCTGGTAGATCCACCTTGTAAGCATTTGTGCCTATCTTCTCCAATATCTCAAATGGTCCATCAGCTCTTGGCATGAGCTTGTTTCTCCTCTTGTCTGGAAATCTCTCTTTTCTTAAATGCAACCATACAAGATCCCCTGCCTTGAATTCCCTTGCTTTCTTAGGCCCCTTGGACCTAGCCTTGTACAACTCATTGGACCTTTCAATCTGCTTCTTGACTTGCTCATGAATCTGTATCATTTGCTCAACTCTTTTCTTTGCATCATAGCTTGCCTTGTTTCCTTTGACTGGTGCTAGGTCTGTAGGCATGAGAGGATTAGTGCCATAAACTGTTTCAAAAGGACTTTTACCTGTGCTGCTGGAGGGAGCTCTGTTGAAGGCAAATTCAGCTTGTGCTAGCTTGAGGTCCCAATCTTTCAATGACTTAGAAACAATGCTCCTTAAGATCTTCCCTAGTGTTCTGTTAGTGACTTCTGTCTGCCCATCAGTTTGGGGATGGTGAGAAGTACTAAACAATAACCTGGTCTTCAATAGCTTCCACAAGGTTCTCCAGAAATGGCTCATGAACTTTGTGTCTCTATCTGAGACAATGCTTCTAGGGACCCCATGTAACTTGACAACCTCTCTAAAGTATATTTCAGCCACCCCCAAGGCATCCTCAGTCTTCTTACAAGCAATGAAATGTGCCATCTTGCTAAATCTATCTACAACCACCATGATTGAATCCTTTCCCCTTTGAGTTCTAGGTAAGGCTACAATAAAGTCCATACTGAGGTCTTCCCATGGCTTGTTGGGTACTGGAAGTGGTGTGTAAGGGCCTGCTTGAAAGTGTGCCTTGGCTAGTTGACAAGATCTGCATCTCTTGAGGGCATCTTGCACATCACTGAGCATCTTAGGCCAATAGAACTGATCTTGTAAGATGTCATAGGTCTTCTGTACCCCAAAGTGACCAGCAAGGCCATTGGAGTGAACCTCTTTGACCAGTAGTCCCCTATAAGGTCCCTTAGGCACACACAGTTTGTTTCCATAGAATAAGTATCCTTCTTGAGCTGTGTACTTGCTCCCTTTCTTGACTTGCCCTTCTTGGTGTACCTCTCATTCATGCTTGAAGTCTGGGTCCTCTTGATAGAGCTCTTTCATAAATTCAAACCCCAACACCCTTTGCTCCATGAAGGTCAACATTACAGATTTTCTAGACAATGCATCAGCTACAACATTGTTCTTACCCTCTATATACTTGCTGGAGAATGAGAAGGATTGCAAGAACTCTACCCATTTGGCATGCCTGGGGTTGAGTTTGTGCTGTCCATTGATATATTTGAGAGCCTCATGATCAGAATGAAGCACAAAAGGCTTAGGCTTCAAGTAGTGTCCCCAATGATTCAATGCCCTCACAATGGCATAGAATTCCTTGTCATATGTGGAATAGTTAAGCTTGGCCCCATTTAGCTTCTCACTGAAGTATGCCACAGGTTTCTTTTCTTGAGTAAGCACAGCTCCTATGCCAAGACCACTGGCATCACACTCTACCTCAAAGAGTTTGTTAAAATCTGGTAGAACCAATATTGGAGATTTACACAATAGCTCTTTGATCAGATTGAAGGACCTTTCAGCCTTCTCATTCCACTTGAACTCTCCTTTCTTCATGCACTCAGTAATAGGGGCCATGATTGAACTAAACCCTTGTCTGAACCTCCTATAGAAAGATGTCAACCCATGGAAGCTTCTTACATCAGTAACAGTTTGGGGAATGGGCCATTCTTTGATTGCTTGCACTTTCTCAGGATCAACTGCTACCCCTTTCTTAGAGATGATGAACCCAAGGAAGTAAACCTCAGGCTGCATGAAGGTGCACTTCTCTAGCTTGCCATACAACTTGTTTTCTCTTAGGACCTCAAACAACAACTTCAGGTGTTGCAAATGTTCTCCCTTAGTTGAACTGTAAATAAGAATATCATCAAAGTAAACCACTACACACTTGCCTAAGTAAGGCCTTAGGACCTCTGTCATCAACCTCATGAAGGTGCTAGGGGCATTAGACAACCCAAAAGGCATCACCAGCCATTCATAGAGCCCATGTTTAGTCTTGAAAGCTGTCTTCCATTCATCCCCTGCTCTTATCCTCACTTGGTGGTAGCCCTGCCTCAGATCAATCTTAGTGAACACTTGAGCCCCACTTGGCTCATCCAGAATATCATTAAGTCTAGGTATGGGAAACCTATACTTGATGGTAATGTTGTTGATGGCCCTACTGTCAATACACATACGCCAAGTCCCATCCTTCTTTGGCACAAGCAAGGCTGGCACAGCACAAGGACTGAGGGACTCTCTAACATAGCCCTTGTTGAGTAGTTCACTTACTTGAAGTTGGAGTTCTTGTGTAGCCTTAGGGTCACTCCTGTAGGCTGGCTTGTTGGGTAAGATAGCTCCAGGTACTAGGTCAATGTGGTGCTCTATCCCTCTAAGTGGTGGCAGTCCACTAGGAAGCTCAGTAGGGAAGACATCACCATAACTTTCTAGGATAGATTTGACCTCTTCAGGGATATCAATGATACTCATCCCAGTCTCCTTGGCAAGCAATATGTATACAGGTTGTAGCTCACTTAGTTCTTGTGCTAATTCTGACTCACTTATCAACATGACTTCTTTGGAAGCCTCACTCATGGGGTTTGGGTTGATCTTCAAAGCAGGTGGTAAAGATGCTAGGGTGATCTTCTTCTTCCCATACTTAAAGGTGTAGGTGTTGTCCCTCCCATGATGTATGGCATCCCTATCAAACTCCCAAGGTCTCCCAAGCAGAAGATGGCATGCATCCATAGGTAGAACATCACAAAGACTTTCATCCACATACCCTTTACCAATTGAGAAAGGTACAACACATTGTTTATCCACCTTGATCTCAGCCCCTTTATTTAGCCATCTGAGTTTGTAAGGTAGGGGGTGGTCCTTGGTGGGTAGAGCTAGCTTGTCTATCAGTGTTTTGGAGGCCACATTAGTGCAGCTTCCCCCATCAATAATGAGGTTACATACTCTACCCTTGATGGTACATCTGGTCCTAAAGATCTGGTGTCTTTGGTCCTCGTCCAAAGGTTGTGGTTGAGTATGCATTACCCTCCATGTTACCAAACTTAACCCTGCATCAGGCTCTATCAACTCCTCACTAGCCTCTACCTCAGGCTCTTCCATCTCTTCATCACAGACCAACACTTCATCATCTCCCCAATGGATTACTTCTAGGGTACTCAGAGCCCTTTTAGATGGACATTCTCTAGCAAAATGTCCATACCATTGACATTGAAAGCACTTTTTGAGAGGGGTAGTCTTCCTTTGGCCTGCCTCAACAGCCTTGCCTTTATCAAGGTTGAAAGGGGTCTTAACAGGAACCACAGGTTCTCCTATCTTAACTCCTACAAAAGGCTTGAAGGTGGGGGTTCTGGAAGGTGTCTTAGAAGCATTGGCCTTTCCTTTTCCCAATTTTTCTACCCTTAAAGACAAGTTGACAGCTTCCTCAAAGGAGTATATGTTTTGTAGCCTGACTTTGCTAGCTATCCTTTCATCCAACCCCTCTAAGAACCTTGCTATCTTTTGTTCGGATTTCTCAACAACCTCACATTGCAAAGTGAGTTGTTCAAAGTCTCTTAGGTAGGACTCTAAAGGTCTTTGGTCTTGCTTTAGGTGAGTAAGCTTAATGAACATGTCTTGAGTGTAGTCCCTAGAGACAAACTTAGCTCTCATTTTCTTTTTCAGTTTGAGCCATGACTTTACAGGTTCTTTCCCTTCTCTAACCCTCAAGGGTTTCATGTTTTCATACCAAAGTGAGGCATAGCCTTTTAGTTTCATGATAGCAACCTTAAAAGCCTTTCTATCAGTGTATCCTTTAAACTCAAAGACTCTTTCTACAGACCTTAGCCAATCTAAGAAATCATCAGGGTTCAAGCTAACTAGAAAGTCAGGAATCTCTACCTTGATATCTTTGTCTTGGTGTCTGAGAAGACTGTGATCTGAGCCATCTGAATCTGACATTTCAAACTGATCTACAGGTTGTCTCCTTCCTACTCCACCTTGTGGGAAAGGTGCTCCTCTTCCTCGACCTCTGTAACAACCCGGAAAAAAAAAGTACCCAATTTTTCTAGTAAAATTTCTTAAGGATACTTTTCAGCAAGGTTAAGTTTTTAAAATAGAATTTATTGTTTCGAGTCGTATTTTGAAATTCCGAGTTAGTATTTGGAATTTCTGAGAGATTTCATGAAAATCCCGTTTTTAGTCATCTTTGACTTTTCTTGACTTTTAAGTCGTCTTTGACTTTTCTTGACTTTTTAAAGTCGTCATTGACTTTTCTTGACTTTTAAGTCGTAATAAACTTTTCTTGACTTTTAAGTCATTTTTGACTTTTCTTGACTTTTAAGTCGACTTTGACTTTCGTTGACTTTTTCCCGACTCGCCTTATAAGTTTGAAGACCGAAATTTTATTTAAAAAAATAATATTTTTGATTTATTTTTATTTAGATTTATTAGAATTTATGATAATTTAATAAAATTATTTGGAATTTATTCGGAATTTATAATAAGGTTTTACGGTTTAAACCCGGGAATCATTTAACTATTCCCGACTCATCATAAATCCCGAAACAAATCCGAAACTTGACTTTGGCATGAGTCACGCGCCCTTGTCATCGTTTTCCACTCACATGAGATATTTTAATTCTTTTGATTAAACTAATAGGAATATCTTAGATAATTTCAACTTTATCGATCCGTTAACGGAAATTACGCAAATCGTTTACAAAACTGACCCGACAAGCACAACACCACACGGCTCTCCTACCCTCTCTTAAGCCTTGATATTTTCATTTATTTTGATTATAATAACATAATATCTTGATATTTAATTTAATTAACTTAATATTTAATCAATTACCGTAATATAATTATTAAACGCGAGTCAATTCCGTAACAACAATTTCAAAACCCGACTCGTCATGTTGCTCTATATTACACGGCTCACTCACCCATCTTTACTCACTAACAACTTTTCATTTTACAACAAATCAAATTAAGATCAAATTAATCGTTCTTCAACGTTCTTCATTCGTTCTTGAGCGTTCTTCATCCGTTCTTCGTCGTTCTTGAGCCAAATCATCATAAAACCTTCATTTCTTAATTAAATCCGTCCTAACTTATATTTCTAGAATCTCCTCTATCGCTCTCCATCTTCTAGTACGGTTTATTTTCAATTCCGTCAAAATCGTTTTCAACATTTAATTATGGAAAATCAAGTTTAAGTTCTAATAATGTTTTTCTTGTCTTTTCTTATAGGGGAAGATTTTGAAGACGAGTTTTGAGACTCGTATATTTTGGGTGAAGATTAGTAGACGGGTTTCTTGGTTTATACTTCTTATTTTGGTGCTAATTGACTTGTCTAGCTAAGGTAACGATTCCGAGTTACTCGACGATTTAATGTTACATAGCCTTTGTTTCTTTAGTTTTTGGTTCATCCTGTTATTTTTGTTCATGTTGTTGTTATTTATGGATTTTTGGTAGTAACATGATAAGTAGTTGTTTTTATCATGTTGTATGAATTTATAACAAGTTTAGTGTTCTTGACTCATTTTTATGATTTGTCATAATCATGATTTTTGTATGATGGATGGTTAAATTGGTTGTTAAAAATGGATGTTGTTAATTAAAACATGTTAGAAATAATTTGGTGGGATTAGTGGTGGTGGCCGAAATGGTGGCTGGAAAACCGGACCCAAACCAGCCGGTTCAGGCCGGTTCAGGCCCGGTCCAGACCGGTTTGGGTCGGTCCATGGTGGGTCCGGGTTTTGGTCTTTGAGTTGTGTCGATGTTTGATTGTTATGTTGTTGTTTTGACGGGTTTTAATTATGTTAAAGCATGCGGGAAATATTAGGAAACGGTTTTTAGTAAAGTCGATAAAACAACCCAAAACAGGCCAAACCAGCCGTGGGGCCCAGTCCAGGCCCGTGTCAAGTCGGCCCAAATCAGCCCGTGGGTCCCCTTACTTAGACTTGTGACGGTTTTTGAGTTATTGTTATTTTATCGCGTTTTGTCATAATTAGCAAGCGAGAAATATTAATAAGTAAAATATTTAATTAAAAGGTTTTTCATTAAATTATTATTTCTCACATGTTAGAAATTATAATACGAGATCGTAGTTTAATTTGATATCCTTTAAGTCAAACGGGTTTTGGTATGGTATATTAATTCACATGTTAGAAATTTAATAAAATAACATGTAATGAATATGATGATTTTTATGTTCAAGTCTATTTGGTAAAGACTCTGTTTCTAGCCGGTTTGACCAAACGGGTTTGGTCAAACTAAGATCTAGTCAGCCCCGTTTTGACTGATGACCCGTCGCGGGACTCGGGTCGGGGATTTGTGTTCAAGTAAGGTTGTATTTAATTAATGAATTAGCCTTAGTAGATATGAGGCGATATGATATTTGATTATTATTTATCTGCAATTAGTCACATGATAGGATGTTTTTCCCGTGACTGTTTGATTCTATGGTTGGTGTCGTGTTGACTAAGTACCCATAGAGAATTATGAGTATATGGCGTCTTGACCATTCTAATTCTAAATGAGTATCTTGGACCATGACATTGATAGGCCCGTACTATCTTTAACGAGTATATAGTTCACTGCTTGATAGCTTTTGTGTCACGGCCTGGGGGGCCTGATCTCCAGTCATGGCAGGGCATCCTAAGAGTTCCGCTTTGGGAAGGGAGCCAGCTTAAGTACTAGCCATCTCTGCTTAGGGGGTCGCCTAGTAGAGTTTCTCATAGACGGTTATGTCATGGGACGGGGAATGGAATAGCTGTTGTCGCTAGGTCTGATCATTCTAGGACTAGGATGTTTTCCTACCTTGTGGTATAGCCTCGAGTTACAGATGACTATTGACGGTTCTAAGAACTTATGCCTGTTTGTAGAAGTATTGGTCTTTCATGTTGTATGATTCTATGAGTTTTAGAAGGTGAGATGCAAGCCGGCTAAGACTGATAGAGTTTGGATTCCCGATTGTTAACTGATTCACATGATTACGTGTTGATTAGGGTTTGAGTGTATCAGGGCCATGTTACAGGGTAACCGCTGAGCTAGCATACCAGCTTCCCTACCTCGTA
Source organism: Heliosperma pusillum (assembly GCA_022085475.1). Classification (NCBI taxonomy): domain Eukaryota; kingdom Viridiplantae; phylum Streptophyta; class Magnoliopsida; order Caryophyllales; family Caryophyllaceae; genus Heliosperma; species Heliosperma pusillum. The sequence continues at coordinate 310 of JAIUZE010015779.1, read as the reverse complement.
TTATAGATTAATGACAGTTTCACATGATAGCTTTCATATGCTAGGTTATATGTTAGTTATTTGTTCATAACATGAAAAGCATATCCTATTTGTTAAGGTTTTGTATTTTCCATATACATTGCTTTATGTTATTCATGTTTAATTAAACTCGACATTTCGTGGCTGGGAGAACTCGGAGTTACTCCCCACTGACTGTGGCTTCCGTGTTTATATTTAATGCGGTTGGCAGGTTTGTGATGCATACTTGGGTACATTGACGAGCTAGCGAGCGAAGTATTTACCTTGGACCTATATTCGGTTCTTAGATTGG
>JAIUZE010015778.1:0-23475 GCA_022085475.1 Heliosperma pusillum | reverse complement strand
CACCTTCCAAAATGGCCACGTCTTGAAGGAAGTCACCGCGTCTTTATAAAATAATTACAAATATAGAAATATACAAATCTATAGACATTTATTCTAGAAAATAAAATTATAAATTATACAAACCGGCGATACGAGATCGCAATAAAATTACAACCCAACCGTTATTCCCTTACATTACGGGTAATAACGATTAAAAATAACTAGGCCATACTAGGTACAAAATTTGCATAAATTATTAAATAAATGACATTCATTCATTCAACCATAAATAAAATAAATTGCTTCAAAATTCATGCCAAAATCGTCCTAAATTCATTCTTGCTCATCGTAGCTCGATTTTTCCGGGATTTATTGATTTTTAACCATTAAAAATCACTATCAACATTTAAATCGCATTTAAATTCAAACTAATTAACTAAAATATTTTAGAACTCAAAATTAGTCACTACTAATTTTGTTGGTCATTAATTAGATCGATTTGATTTCATTTGCTAAATATTACGGTTTAATCATAACGATTATGAAATAAAACCAAAATAAAATATAAACATCATAAAATTTGAAACCAAAAATTTTTTAAATTCTGGAACAATTCCAGGAACTATAAAAATAAAAAACATTTGCTCAAAAACCTTAAATTAATTTTATGAACAAATAGCTTTGTATTTAATGGTTTTATCAAATAAAAACATTAGATATAGTAAAACAGTGAAACAAATTATGAAATTTCACCAGGAGTATCAACATCAAAATGTAAAATGTAAAAAACAATTTCAAGACCATAAATGGACGTTTCATTTTTATGAACATTATAATCTCATATTATCAACTTTTATCGTATAAAACCCAATAAACATGCAATACATAAGTAAAAATCACGAACCTTTACATACAATATGTAAGAGATGCATGTGAGATCATATTAAAATTTCATGGCCAGAATCCACATGCAACTATTTTTAGTTAACTTTTAACTCATAAAATGCATGTTAACTCGGTTTAAACGCCAAAAATCAAAATAAATATCAAATTAATCCCTAAAATCACGAAATTTGACCACAAACTTTTTGAGGTCAGTAGGTATACATGCACCAAAAATTAGACTCCTTGCGTTGAGTGGGAGATGTGATAAAGAGGCAAGAGAATCGGTGACGCACACTTGTGTCAGACAAGTGGGAGATTGTTGGAGTAGGTGTCCTCCACAATAGTGCGCCACATAATAAATCTTATCATGGAATATAATTGGGATAATTATTGACTATATATATGATTAGTCAGTTGATTAACGTAAATCAATAACGGTTGGCTGACTAGAGTTTGACGTTATTGGCGTTTGACGGCGGTGATCAACTGATCCCTTTCGGTCACACCTAAAGGATGAAATCCAAATAGTAACTAATTATTTGTATACGATACAGTTAATTAGTACATTACATATATTCGATATGTACGAGAGTTAATGTTAGAAATTGAGTTAAGAACTCAAATTTGATTAAACTTATTTTTCAATTATGCGATAATTGACTAATAAATTTATATCTTATTTTAATACGATTAAATAAGATTTAACTTAGTAATTAATCGTTAAATTACTAAATTAGTTGAGGTTTTGAGATAGAGGTAATTAGTTAATTATATTTACAAGGAGTTGTAAAATAAATTAACTAAGCATTGTGGGACCCATTATATATTGATATAATGGTAAAATATTACTTAAAATGTTAAGTACATATTATTTATTTAATTGAGTCATATAATTGTTATATGATCAAATTAACACTTAATTATACAAGATAATTAACCATATGATCAATAAGTATTTGTGAGACAAATATCAAAAATCAAAATGGACCAAACTAGGCCATTGTGGCCGGTTGGTATGTAGTTAGAATGGTGATGATTGTTGTTCTTATTTATACTCTTTAGTTACTAATTGTAAGTGACATAACAAGTTGAAAACAATCATCACTTATACTACAACACTCCACTCAAATGCATGTGATCAAATTGAACAAAATAATAGTCCAATTTTGGACATTGAGGTCCGGCCAAATGGCCTACATAATGAGCAATTTTGTTGTTCATTTTGTATGACTTGATTTTGTGCAATTTGTTTACTTCTCTCTAAAATTCTTCATCTCACTAAAAACTCTCAAATACTAATATTTACTAAGTATTACTAGTGTAGTAATATAGTCATAATATTAGTAGTATTATATCTATCTTATTATCTAGTTAATAATAAGGGTAGATTATTTGGGTTTATCTTGGTGCAACTTGAAGGAGGTCTTCTACATTGGAGATTTCTTGTTCATCCATATTATTAGCTCAAGAACAACAAGAAGGAGTTCTTGTTGTGCCCATATTATTTCCATATCAATGTGAGGAAATTTCTTTTCTTATATAAATGTCTTTATATTTGCATGCATGTTACATAGATCATTATAAACTAAATTAATAAGTAATTTAGTAAATAATTAGAGGAGTCTAATTAAGGTCTATGGACTTTTATGTGGGGCTATCTTTCAAGCAAAGGAGCCCAAGTCTAGTAACAAGTCTAGACATGTACTTAGGAAATACCATGTAATTAGAGATTACGTGGAGAGGAAGGAAATAGATGTATGTAAGGTTGGGACAGACGATAAGATCGATGATCCTCTAACCAAGCCTCTTACAAAGGCTAAACATGATAGTCATGTCGTCTCAATGGGATTAAGACGAGTTCCTGAATTCCTCTAGATTATGTGATATGTAATAATTGAATGTTGTATCAATGTTTACATATATGATAATTGCATTCATTGTTCGAGTTTTATATGAACTCTTTTATTTAGTATTGACTAAATTTTATTACTTTGTTTTATCCGAATTGGTTATAAGAAAGGTTGAACTCAATTCAAGTGAACATGATGAACTTAGTAATTGTCCCTAGTCATTTGCATAAGGTGACCTCTTGAAATGACTAGACTGTCCCAACCTTACATACATCTATTTCCTTCCTCTCCACGTAATCTCTAATTACATGGTTTTTCCTAAGTACATGTCTAGACTTGTTACTAGACTTGGGCTCCTTTGCTTGAAAGATAGCCCCACTGTTATCACAATACATCGTGATGGGATCTGTGGCAGTAGGGACTACTCCTAGTCCTTCCAAGAACTGCCGAATCCACACAGCTTCCTTTGCAGCCTCTGATGCCGCGAGGTACTCAGCTTCTGTTGTAGAATCCGCAGTCACGCTTTGCTTGAAGCTCTTCCAGCAAACGGCTCCTCCATTCAACATAAAGACATAGCCGGATTGGGATTTTAAATCATCCCTATCAGTTTGGAAACTAGCGTCCGTGTAACCCTTTACACGCAACTCAGTCTCTCCTCCAAACACCAAGAACGAATCTTTAGTCCTTCGTAAGTACTTAAGGATGTTCTTTACGGCTATCCAGTGACTCTCACCTGGATTGGCTTGATAACGACTCGTCATGCTCAAAGCATAGGCGACGTCAGGGCGAGTGCACATCATAGCATACATGATTGACCCAACTGCTGAAGCATAAGGGATCAACTTCATGCGTTCAATCTCCTCAGTGACGGTAGGACTCTGGGATTTACTCAGAGTGATACCATGACCTATTGGAAGAAAGCCTCTCTTAGAGTCTTTCATTTTGAACCGATCAAGAATCTTATCTATATAAGCTTCTTGACTTAATGCTAGTATCCTCTTGGATCTATCTCTATAGATCCGGATACCCAAAATGCGTTGTGCCTCTCCCAAATCCTTCATCTGGAAATGTTTCCCAAGCCACTCCTTGGTAGAAGTAAGCATTGGTATATCATTCCCAATGAGAAGTATGTCATCCACATACAAGATAAGGAAAGTAACTTTGCTCCCACTAAACTTCATGTATAAACATGGTTCCTCGACACTTCGAGTGAATCCGTTTTGTTTAATTACATGATCGAAGCGATGATTCCAACTCCTTGATGCTTGCTTAAGACCATAAATGGATCTCTTAAGTTTGCATACCTTCTTAGGGTTGGATTTATCCTCAAAACCTTCAGGTTGTGTCATGTACACTTCCTCTTCTAGAATCCCATTCAAGAAGGCGGTTTTGACATCCATTTGCCAAATTTCATAGTTATAAAATGCGGCAACCGCTAAGAGAATCCTAATGGATCGAAGCATAGCGACTGGGGCAAAAGTTTCGTCATAGTGTAAACCATGAACTTGAGTGAAGCCTTTTGCCACCAATCTAGCTTTGTAGATATCATTATGTCCATCTATGCCATTCTTGATCTTGTAGATCCACTTGCACTGAAGAGGTCGCACCTTCTCAGGTAAGTCTACCAAGTCCCATACTTGATTTTCGTACATAGAATCCATTTCGGATTGCATGGCCTCTAGCCAATGCTTGGAGTCAGGACTAGAAACGGCCGACTTGTAGGTTGTGGGTTCATCACTTTCAAAAAGTAATAAATCACCATCTCCCTCGATACATCCGAGGTAACGATCAGGTTGATAACTAATTCTACCTGACCTTCTAGGGACAATAACCGTTTCAGACGAGGAGGGAACGTTTTCCTCCACTTCATTTTCGGTTTGTGGCTCTCGAACTTCGTCAAGTTCGAATTTTCTCCCACTCTGCCTTTTAGAAACGAAATCGCTTTCTAGAAAGACAGCATCACGAGACACAAACACTTTGTCCTCATGACGGTTGTAGAAGTAATATCCACGAGTCTCCTTAGGATATCCTACAAAATAACATTTGTCGGATCTGGGTGCGAGCTTGTCATTAGACTTCTCATGAACAAACGCCTCGCAACCCCAAATTTTCATAAACGACAAATAAGGAACCTTTCCTTTCCATATTTCATATGGAGTCTTATTGGCCGCTTTAGTCGGGCTACGATTTAGTGAAAATATTGCGGTTAAGATGGCAAATCCCCAAAACGAGTCAGGAAGCTCTGTAAGACTCATCATCGACCGAACCATATCTAATAAAGTTCGGTTTCTCCTTTCAGACACACCATTTAATTGTGGTGTTCCAGGAGGAGTCCATTGTGATACTATACCGCAATCTTTTAGGTGTGAATCAAATTCATAATTTAGATATTCACCACCACGATCAGATCGTAGGGTTTTTATCTTCTTATTCAATTGGTTTTCCACTTCATGTTGAAACTCTTTGAACTTTTCAAAAGCTTCACTCTTATGCCTCATTAAGTAGACGTATCCATATCTACTCAAATCGTCGGTAAAAGTAATGAAGTACTTGTAACCACCTCTAGCTTGGAGAGTCATTGGGCCACATACATCGGTATGTATAAGGCCTAATACTTCACTTGCTCGTGTCCCTTTTCCTGTAAAAGGAGCACGAGTCATCTTGCCCAAAAGACAAGATTCGCATTCACCATAAGATTCGTAATCAAATGGTTTGAGAAGTTTCGTTGAAACGAGTCTCTTTATGCGTCGTTCGTTTATATGACCTAAACGACAATGCCAAAGGTATGATTGATTAGGTTCACCTAATTTGAGCTTCTTGCTTTCTACATGATATATTTCATTAACATTATCAAGAACATAAATACCTCCAATAGAGATGGCTTTACCATAAAACACATCATTAAAAGAAAACGAACAACTATTGTTCTTGATTACAAAAGAGAAACCCTCCGCGTCAAGTACGGAAATGGAGATAATGTTCTTTGTCAAGGAGGGTACAAAATAACAATTATTTAAATACAACTCAAAACCACTAGCTAAGGTTAGTACATAAGTTCCTACGGAGACGGCGGCAACTCTTGCTCCATTCCCCATTCGTAGGTCCACCTCACCCTTGGCTAGTGCTCGCACGTCCTTCAGCCCCTGCAAGTGATTACAAAGGTGAGAACCACATCCAGTATCAAATACCCAAGTGGAAGTGCAAGCATAGTTAATATCTATCATATAGAGAGAAGCGAGGATTATACCTGACGGTGTCACTCATCCGTCCTTCTTATCCTGCAAATACTTGGGACAATTGCGTTTCCAATGTCCCTTGCCTTTACAATAAAAGCATTCGGCCTCTGCGTGCTTCTTACCCTTAGCCTTGGCATTGCTATTCATAATAGCTTTGCCCTTTTCCTTTCCATGCTTCTTAAATTGGGCTTTGGCTTTTCCTTTCCCCTTTTGAACCCCTAGCTTCAAGTTCTTCAATCTCATTGTAAGAACATCCTTTTGCTCACTCCCACTTGCTCCCATATCCCTTTCGACTTGGGTAAGGAGAGCATGGAGCTCGTGAAATCTCTTATCCATGCCATGCATGTTATAGTTTGCCCTAGTTTGGGCAAACTTGGGAGGAAGTGAGTGAAGGATGCGGCCAACCGCTAGCTTCTTTGGAATTTTGACCCCTAGACAATCTAGAGTGTCAACATGTTCCACCATCTTAAGCACATGTGGACCAACCTTTTGGCCCTTCTCTAACTTGGCTTCAAAAAGCCTAGTCATAGCATTGTATTGGCGAATTTCGGGTGATTGAAAAAAAGCCAATGTCATGCTATGACTAGGCTTTTTGAAGCCAAGTTAGATTATTAAATTATTAGACCTATAATTTATTAAATTATATATTTTATATTATAAATAATAAAATTTAGATAATTATATTATATAAATTATCTAATTATATAAATTATATAAATTATTATTATATAAATATATAATTATTTACTTAAATAATTTATATATATTATTTATAATAAAATATGCGAATTTTTTATTATTTATATATAATATATTATTTACTATTATTGCATTGTATATATTTTATTATGCATTTTAATTTGCCATATTGGAAAGCGTTCCATGAAGAGGCAAGGGACCAAGGAGTTGGTTTCCGATTTGTAATCATCTAGTTAATTAGATTAGCTAGGTGGCCATACTAGGATTTAATTTGGTTGCTTGCTTTATTTTTCCGCACATGCCAAAATCACCAACATGCATTTTATTTATCGATTGTCAAGTCAACGTTATTCAAAATTCACCGACTTAGTTCACTTATAGGGAATTAATAACTAAAATTGGCAAGACCTCTCACATAACTTAAAAAGGAATTGAGATTTAGCCTTACCAATTGAAGCACCTATGAACCCCGTGTTCATTAGGACAACCACAACGTGGACCTTTTTACCTCGGGTAAGTAGGGTGATACGATCACACGCCTAAATTGGGTTGGACTCAACAAGATAAGCGTTATCTTGGGACTAGGAGATGGGTTTAGTTGAAATCCGTCGACCGAGAGTTCTAGGAGTAGAATTAGTCAAAAGTTGACTTACCGTCTTTTACATAAAAGTTGCATAACATGTTCTTTTGTCTAAAATGCGGGTCTCGGAATCGCTTATATAATTTCGTGAGGGGTCATTATATGAGTGACTTGTTTAAATAGGCTATACAAGTAAAATTGATTAAAACAATGAATGTTAATATTTCCTAATTTTGTTGTAGTTATTCATAATTCGCAATGGCAAACAATAACAACACCGTTCAACTAGGAAAAGATTCATGGCTAAGGTCCGTAATGGACAAATGCATCTTAAAAGACGATGGAACTAATTTCGTCGAGTGGGAGCAAACGATCAAGGGCGCGGCGTTATCAGATAACGTTTTACGCTACTTGATTGAGGCACAACCCAATGAACCCGGCCCAAGAGCCACTAATGCGGCCAAAGCCGCCTATGAGGAATACCTTAAGGTAGAAAACGACGTCAAGATGGTCTTGATTTGGTCGACGTCCTAAAGCCTTAAGCAACAATACATCACCCTTGGAGCATATGAGATATTCACTAGGGTGACATTGGCTTTTTCTCAATCACCTGAGATTCGCCAATACAATGCTATGACTCGGCTTTTTGAAGCCAAGCTAGAGAAGGGCCAAAAGGTTGGCCCACATGTGCTTAAGATGGTGGAACATGTTGACACTCTAGATCGTCTAGGGGTCAAAATTCCTAAGAAGCTTGCAGTTGGCCGCATCCTTCACTCACTTCCTCCCAAGTTTGCCCAAGCTAGGGCAAACTATAACATGCATGGCATGGATAAGAGCTTTCACGAGCTCCATGCTCTCCTTACCCAAGTCGAAAGGGATATGGAAGCAAGTGGGAGTGAGCAAAAGGATGTTCTTACAATGAGATTGAAGAACTTGAAGCTAGGGGTTCAAAAGGGGAAGGGAAAAGCCAAAGCCCAATTTAAGAAGCAAGGAAAAGGAAAGGGCAAAGCTATTATGTATAGAAATGCCAAGGCTAAGGGTAAGAAGCACGCCGAAGCCGAATGTTTTTATTGTAAAGGCAAGGGACATTGGAAACACAATTGTCCCAAGTATTTGAAGGATAAGAAGGACGGATGTGTGACACCGTCAGGTATAATCCTCTCTTCTCTCTATATGATAGATATTAACTATGCTTGCACTTCCACTTGGGTATTTGATACTGGATGTGGTTCTCACCTTTGTAATCACTTGCAGGGGTTGAAGGACGTGCGAGCACTAGCCAAGGGTGATGTGGACCTACGAATGGGGAATGGAGCAAGAGTTGCCGCCGTCTCCGTAGGAACTTATGTACTAACCTTAGCTAGTGGTCTTGAGTTGTATTTAAATAATTGTTATTTTGTACCCTCCTTGACTAAGAACATTATCTCCATTTCCGTACTTGACGCGGAGGGTTTCTCTTTTGTAATCAAGAACAATAGTTGTTCGTTTTCTTTTAATGATGTGTTTTATGGTAAAGCCATCTCTATTGGAGGCATTTATGTTCTTGATAATGTTAATGAAATATATCATATCGAAAGCAAGAAGCTCAAATTAGGTGAACCTAATCAATCATACCTTTGGCATTGTCGTTTAGGTCATATAAACGAACGACGCATAAAGAGACTTGTTTCAACGAAACTTCTCAAACCATTTGATTATGAATCTTATGGTGAATGCGAATCTTGTCTTTTGGGCAAGATGACTCGTGCTCCTTTTACGGGAAAAGGGACACGAGCAAGTGAAGTATTAGGCCTTATACATACCGACGTATGTGGCCCAATGACTCACCAAGCTAGAGGTGGTTACAAGTACTTCATTACTTTTACCGACGATTTAAGTAGATATGGATACGTCTACTTAATGAGGCATAAGAGTGAAGCCTTTGAAAAGTTCAAAGAGTTTCAACATGAAGTGGAAAACCAATTGAATAAGAAGATAAAAACCCTACGATCCGATCGTGGTGGTGAATATCTAAATTATGAATTTGATTCACACCTAAAAGATTGTGGTATAGTATCACAATGGACTCCTCCTGGAACACCTCAATTAAATGGTGTGTCTGAAAGGAGAAACCGAACTTTATTAGATATGGTTCGGTCGATGATGAGCCTTACAGAGCTTCCTGACTCGTTTTGGGGATTTGCCATCTTAACCGCAATATTTTCACTAAATCGTAGCCCGACTAAAGCAGCCAATAAAACTCCATATGAGATATGGAAAGGAAAGGTTCCTTATTTGTCGTTTATGAAAATTTGGGGTTGCGAGGCGTTTGTTCATGAGAAGTCTAATGACAAGCTCGCACCCAGATCCGACAAATGTTATTTTGTAGGATATCCTAAGGAGACTCGTGGATATTACTTCTACAACCGTCATGAGGACAAAGTGTTTGTGTCTCGTGATGCTGTCTTTCTAGAAAGCGATTTCGTTTCTAAAAGGCAGAGTGGGAGAAAATTCAAACTTGACGAAGTTCAAGAGCCACAAACCGAAAATGAAGTGGAGGAAAACGTTCCGTCCTCGTCTGAAACGGTTATTGTCCCTAGAAGGTCAGGTAGAATTAGTTATCAACCTGATCGTTACCTCAGATGTATCGACGGAGATGGTGATTTATTACTTTTTGATAGTGATGAACCCACAACCTACAAGTCGGCCGTTTCTAGCCCCGTCTCCACGCATTGGCTTGAGGCCATGCAATCCGAAATGGATTCTATGTACGAAAATCAAGTATGGGACTTGGTAGACTTACCTGAGAAGGTGCGACCTCTTCGGTGCAAGTGGATCTACAAGATCAAGAATGGCATAGATGGACATAATGATATCTACAAAGCTAGATTGGTGGCAAAAGGCTTCACTCAAGTTCATGGTTTACACTATGACGAAACTTTTGCCCCAGTCACTATGCTTCGATCCATTAGGATTCTCTTAGCGGTTGCCGCATTTTATAACTATGAAATTTGGCAAATGGATGTCAAAACCGCCTTCTTGAATGGGATTCTAGAAGACGAAGTGTACATGACACAACCTGAAGGTTTTGAGGGTAAATCCAACCCTAAGAAGGTATGCAAACTTAAGAGATCCATTTATGGTCTTAAGCAAGCATCAAGGAGTTGGAATCATCGCTTCGATCATGTAATTAAACAAAACGGACTCACTCGAAGTGTCGAGGAACCATGCTTATACATGAAGTTTAGTGGGAGCAAAGTTACTTTCCTTATCTTGTATGTGGATGACATACTTCTCATTGGGAATGATATACCAATGCTAACTTCTACCAAGGAGTGGCTTGGGAAACATTTCCAGATGAAGGATTTGGGAGAGGCACAACGCATTTTGGGTATCCGGATCTATAGAGATAGATCCAAGAGGATACTAGCGTTAAGTCAAGAAGCTTATATAGATAAGATTCTTGATCGATTCAAAATGAAAGACTCTAAGAGAGGCTTTCTTCCAATAGGTCATGGTATCACTCTGAGTAAATCCCAGAGTCCTACCGTCACCGAGGAGATTGAACGCATGAAGTGGATCCCTTATGCTTTAGCAGTTGGGTCAATCATGTATGCTATGATGTGCACTCGCCCTGACGTCGCCTATGCTTTGAGCATGATGAGTTGTTATCAAGCTAATCCAGGTGAGAGTCACTGGATAGGCGTAAAGAACATCCTTAAGTACTTACGAAGGACTAAAGATTCGTTCTTGGTGTTTGGAGGAGAGACTGAGTTGCGTGTAAAGGGTTACACGAACGCTAGTTTCCAAACTGATAGGGATGATTTAAAATCCCAATCCGGCTATGTCTTTATGTTGAATGAAGGAGCCGTTTGCTTGAAGAGCTTCAAGTAAAGCGTGACTGCGGATTCTACAACAGAAGCTGAGTACCTCGCGGCATCAGAGGCTGCAAAGGAAGCTGTGTGGATTCGGCAGTTCTTGGAAGGACTAGGAGTAGTCCCTACTGCCACAGATCCCATCACGATGTATTGTGATAACAGTGGGGCTATCTTTCAAGCAAAGGAGCCCAAGTCTAGTAACAAGTCTAGACATGTACTTAGGAAATACCATGTAATTAGAGATTACGTGGAGAGGAAGGAAATAGATGTATGTAAGGTTGGGACAGACGATAACATCGCTGATCCTCTAACCAAGCCTCTTACAAAGGCTAAACATGACAGTCATGTCGTCTCGATGGGATTAAGACGAGTTCCTGAATTCCTCTAGATTATGTGATATGTAATATTTGAATGTTGTATCAATATTTTGCATATATGATAATTGCATTCATTGTTCGAGTTTTATATGACTCTTTTATTTAGTATTGACTAAATTTTATTACTTTGTTTTATCCGAATTGGTTATAAGAAAGGTTGAACTCAATTCAAGTGAACATGATGAACTTAGTAATTGTCCCTAGTCATTTGCATAAGGTGACGTCTCGAAATGACTAGATTGTAAGTCGATCGATGGTTGGTTCAGCACCATGGGGTCATGGGGATGACTGATCGTTTACATAGACAGACTGTAGAGACACTCTGTCGGACAGTGACCATGATAGAGTCCCTTATCAAAATTGTTGAAGCCTGGTCGTGGCGGGGATTCCTATTATATTCCTATGAGTCGATTCTTTAGACTGGCGACCATTTACCTGAGTCGGTGTATTTTCCGATTGACTTTGGTTTTTGTCCTAGGTCGTGCCGTGAAAGGAGGCCGATGGGCATCTACTGGGGCATGGTGATTTGCATTATACAGTGTAAGTTGGGTCAACAGGAATTGTCCACCCACGTTGGGTATTAACATCTTCGGGCCACTCGAGGAGTAGTGACTGGAAATGCGTGGCCACGCTCGGAAGAGATCTATTGTAGATTTTCCGGTCAGACAGTTACTCTCCAGATCGAGAAAACCACTCAATTTATTTTTCCAATCGCAAGTGCGACCTGAAAGACACCTTGCGATGAGTGGGGAGTTGTTAAAATAAGATTTACTTTACATATAAAGTAATCATTAAAGTCGTTGAGGTTAGCATAGACTTTAGGTAGAGGTGATTAGTTAATGTATTTACAAGGAGTGTAAAATATCTAAATAGGCATGTGGGGACTCCTTATATATTGATGAAGATATAATATGACTAAAAGTTAAGTGTATATTATTTATTATTTGAGTCAATAATGGTAATGATTCAAATTATACCCTTAATATACAAGATAATTAAACACTATGATTATAAGTATTTGTGGGAAAAATATCAAAAATCAAAATAGACCACATGACACTAGTGGGTGCCGAAAATATGGTAGTGTATAACATGATGATTGTTGTTTCTTGTATTACACTACATCATGTGATCATGTCATGTTTATGACACATGATCATGGTCTTATTCACTACTACACTCAAAGTAATTGCATGAGATTAGTTTAAGCAAAATAAGGGCCACCAAGGGCTCTCTTGGCCGGACCATAGTGTCCTTAAATGGACAATTTTGTTGTTCATTTTCCACTCACTTGTTCATTCTTATTTTGTATGTACATCTCACTAAAATCCTCATCTCTCTAAAAAACTCTCAAATACTAATATTTTCCTATTACTAGAGTAGTAATAAAATCTAATATTAGTTCATCTTATCACTTGTGTTTTCTAGTCAAAAACTAAGTGATTAGTTTGGGTTTTCTCTTGGGTGCTTCTTAAAGGAGGTCTTCTACTTTGAAGATTACAAGGAGGATCATCTATTTCTTTATAGCACAAGATCAACAAGAAAGGTGTTTCTTGTTGTGCCCATATAACCGAAATGTCCCAATGTAAGGAAATTTCTTCTTACTTTTTATTATGCATTTTAATTTGCATGCATGTTACATAGATCTTTATTAAACACTAAATTAACAAGTAATTTAGTAACTAATTAGAGGAGTCTAGTTAGGGTCTATGAACTTTCATGTGGTATCAGAGCTAGCTTGTAGCATGCATGTTGATTTTAAGCATTAAAATCGGGTTATACGATAACTTGAGTAAAAATCAAAAATTTATGTTAAAAAATGGTTTTCACGAAATTTTCTGATTTGCATGCATACCTACTGACCTCAAAATGTTTTTGGTCAAATTTGGTGAATTTACGAATTAATTTGCTATTTATTATGTTTTATGGCCTTTATAATCAAGTTAGCATGCAGTTTTATGTTAAAAGTTAACTACAAATAGTTGCATATTGAATCTGGCCTCAAATTGTTAATATGATCTCACATGCATGGTGTACATATTGTATGTAAATTTTCGTGACATTTGGTCATGTATTGCATGGTTATTGATTTTTATTGGATAAAAATCGATTTAAAGGAGTTATTTTGTTCTTAAAATTGAAACGTGACTTTCTGGAGTTCAAAATTTTTTGTACATTTTAAAATATTATTTATATCATCCTGGTAAAATTTGAAAATTTGTTTCATCATTTTACTATTTTAGTTAGTTTTTATTTGATAAAAACGGATTCTTATAAAACTATTTGTTCATAAAATCATTTCAAATTTTTGGGCAAATGTTTTTTGTTCTTGAGGTTCCTGGAAGTGTTCCAGTATGTACAAATATTTTTGTTTCAATTTTAATTATTTTTCATTTTATTGTGGGTTTAAATCATAAAAGTTATGAATAAACCTCTTTAAATAGCAAATGCGATCAATTCAAACTAATTAAATACAAATGTAATTAGTGGGGACTAATTTTGAGTTCTAAATCAGTTTAGATAATTAGTTTGAGCTTAAATACGATTTAAGTGTTGATTATTGATTTTTAGTAGAGAAAATCGATAAAATTCGTAAAAACCGAGCTAGAATGAACATGACAAGTGTTGAGGGTGATTTTGGCATGCTTTTATAGCATTTTTATTTATGTTGTTGAATGAATGAATGTCATTTATTTATTTTATTGCAAGTTGTACCTAGTATGGCCTAGATGATTTTTTATCAGTATTACCCGTAATGTAAGGGAATACCGATTTGGTTGTAATTTATTGCGATTTCGTATCGCCGTTTTGTAATAATTAATAATTTCATTTTATAGATCAAATGTATAATAGGAATTTGCTATGTATTCATTTGTATGTTTGTAATTATTTATTATGAAGACGGTGATTCCCAAAGTCGGTGTTCCAAAAGACGGTGCCATATTGGAAGGCGTTCCATGAAGAGGCAAGGGACCAAGGAGTTGGTTTCCGATTTGTAATCATCTAGTTAATTAGATTAGCTAGGTGGCCATACTAGGATTTAATTTGATTGCTTGCTTTTATTTTTCCGCACATGCCAAAATCACCAACATGCATTTTTATTTATCGATTGTCAATTCAACGTTATTCAAAATTCGCCGACTTGGTTCACTTATAGGGAATTAATAACTAAAATTGGCAAGACCTCTCACATAACTTAAAAAGGAATTGAGATTTAGCCTTACCAATTGAAGCACCTATGAATCCCGTGTTCATTAGGACAACCACAACGTGGACCTTTTTACCTCGGTTAAGTAGGGTGATACGATCACACGCCTAAATTGGGTTGGACTCAACAAGATAAGCGTTATCTTGGGACTAGGAGATGGGTTTAGTTGAAATCCGTCAACCGAGAGTTCTAGGAGTAGAATTAGTCAAAAGTTGACTTACCGTCTTTTACATAAAGTTGCATAACATGTTCTTTTGTCTAAAATGCGGGTCTCGGAATCGCTTATATAATTTCGTGAGGGGTCATTATATGAGTGACTTGTTTAAATTGGTTATACAAGTAAAATTGATTAAAACAATGAATGTTAATATTTCCTAATTTTGTTGTAGTTATTCATAATTCGCAATGGCAAACAATAACACCACCGTTCAACTAGGAAAAGACTCATGGCTAAGGTCCGTTATGGACAAATGCATCTTAAAAGACGATGGAACTAATTTCGTCGAGTGGGAGCAAACGATCAAGAGTGCGGCGTTATCGGGTAACGTTTTGCGCTACTTGACCGAGGCACCTCCCAATGAACCCGGCCCAAGAGCCACTAATGCGGCCAAAGCCGCCTATGAGGAATACCTTAAGGTAGCAAACGACGTCAATATGGTCTTGATTTGGTCGATGTCCTCAAGCCTTAAGCAACAATACATCACCCTTGGAGCATAGGAGATATTCTCTAGGGTGACGTTGGCTTTTTCTCAATCACCTGAGATTCGCCAATACAATGCTATGACTCGGCTTTTTGAAGCCAAGCTAGAAAAGGGCCAAAAGGTTGGCCCACATGTGCTTAAGATGGTGGAACATGTTGACACTCTAGATCGTCTAGGGGTCAAGATTCCTAAGAAGCTAGCGGTTGGCCGCATCCTTCACTCACTTCCTCCCAAGTTTGCCCAAGCTAGGGCAAACTATACCATGCATGGCATGGATAAGAGCTTTCACGAGCTCCATGCTCTCCTTACCCAAGTCGAAAGGGATGTGGAAGCAAGTGGGAGTGAGCAAAAGGATGTTCTTACAATGAGATTGAAGAACTTGAAGCTAGGGGTTCAAAAGGGGAAGGGAAAAGCCAAAGCCCAATTTAAGAAGCAAGGAAAAGGAAAGGGCAAAGCTATGATGTATAGCAATGCCAAGGCTAAGGGTAAGAAGCACGCCGAAGCCGAATGCTTTTATTGTAAAGGCAAGGGACATTGGAAACGCAATTGTCCCAAGTATTTGAAGGATAAGAAGGACGGATGTGTGTCACCGTCAGGTATAATCCTCTCTTCTCTCTATATGATAGAAATTAACTATGCTTGCACTTCCACTTGGGTATTTGATACTGGATGTGGTTCTCACCTTTGTAATCACTTGCAGAGGTTGAAGGACGTGCGAGCACTAGCCAAGGGTGACGTGGACCTACGAATGGGGAATAGAGCAAGAGTTGCCGCCGTCTCCGTAGGAACTTATGTACAAACCTTAGCTAGTGGTCTTGAGTTGTATTTAAATAATTGTTATTTTGTACCCTTCTTGACTAAGAACATTATCTTCATTTCCGTACTTGACGCGGAGGGTTTCTCTTTTGTAATCAAGAACAATAGTTGTTCGTTTTCTTTTAATGATGTGTTTTATGGTAAAGCCATCTCTGTTGGAGGTATCTATGTTCTTGATAATGTTAATGAAATATATCATGTAGAAAGCAAGAAGCTCAAATTAGGTGAACCTCATCAATCATACCTTTGGCATTGTCGTTTAGGTCATATAAACGAACGACGCATAAAGAGACTTGTTTCAACGAAACTTCTCAAACCATTTGATTACGAATCTTATGGTGAATGCGAATCTTGTCTTTTGGGCAAGATGACTCGTGCTCCTTTTACAGGAAAAGGGACACGAGCAATTGAAGTATTAGGCCTTGTACATACCGATGTATGTGGCCCAATGACTCTCCGCTAGAGGTAGTTACAAGTACTTCATTACTTTTACCGACGATTTAAGTAGATATGGATACGTCTACTTAATGAGGCATAAGAGTGAAGCCTTTGAAAAGTTCAAAGAGTTTCAACATGAAGTGGAAAAGCAATTGAATAAGAAGATAAAAACCTTACGATCTGATCGTGGTGGTGAATATCTAAATTATGAATTTGATTCACAGCTAAAAGATTGCGGTATAGTATCACAATGGACTCCTCCTGGAACACCTCAATTAAATGGTGTGTCTGAAAGGAGAAACCGAACTTTATTAGATATGGTTCGGTCGATGATGAGCATTACAGAGCTTCCTGACTCGTTTTGGGGATTTGCCATCTTAACCGCAATATTTTCACTAAATCGTAGCCCGACTAAAGCAGCCAATAAAACTCCATATGAGATATGGAAAGGAAAGGTTCCTTATTTGTCGTTTATGAAAATTTGGGGTTGCGATGCGTTTGTTCATGAGAAGTCTAATGACAAGCTCGCACCCAGATCCGACAAATGTTATTTTGTAGGATATCCTAAGGAGACTCGTGGATATTACTTCTACAACCGTCATGAGGACAAAGTGTTTGTGTCTCGTGATGCTGTCTTTCTAGAAAGCGATTTTGTAACAACCCGAAAAGTACCCAATTTTTCTAGTAAAAATATTTACTAACACTTTTCAGCAGACTTAAGTTTTTAAAATAGAATTTAATTGTTCCGAGTCGTATTTTGAAATTCCGCGTTCGTATTTGGAATTTCTGAGAAATTTCATGAAAAGACCGTTTTTAGTCATCTTTGACTTTTCTTGACTTTTAAGTCGTCTTTGACTTTTCCTTGACTTTTTAAAGTCGTCATTGACTTTTCTGGACTTTTAAGTCGTCATAAACTTTTCTTGACTTTTAAGTCATCTTTGACTTTTCTCGACTTTTAAGTCGACTTTGACTTTCGTTGACTTTTTCCCGACTCGCCTTATAAGTTTGAAGACCTAAATTTTATTTAAAAAAATAATATTTTTGATTTATTTTTATTTAGATTTATTAGAATTTATGATAATTTAATAAAATTATTTTGAATTTATTCGGAATTAAAGAATAACTTTACGTTTTTAAAACCGAACGTCATTTTAAATATTCCCGCGTCTCGCAAATCCCGAAACAAAATCGAAACTCGACTTTGGGCTGAGTCACACGCCCCATTCATCGTTGTCCACTCACAATTGATATTTTTAATAATAATTTTGATTAAACTAATAGGAATATCTTAGATATTTATTAACTTGATCGATCAGTTAACGAAAATTACGCAAAACGCTCGAAAACTGATCCGACAGTCACCATACCACACGGCTCCTTTGCTCTCTAATAGGCCTTGATATTTTCATTACTTTTGATTACAATATCATAATATCTAGATATTTGGTGTAATTAATCGTTAATTATATTTAATCGATTACCGTAAAATAATTATTAATCGCGAGTCAATTCCGTAACAACAATTTCAAAACCCGACATCCATTTTTCCCTATATGTACACGGTCCAAACACCACTCCACTACTCACTAACAACTTTTCATTTTTCAACAAATCAAATTAAGATCAAATTATCACTTTCTTTAATCGTTCTTGAGTGTTCTTGAGCGTTCTTCATCCGTTCTTCATCGTTCTTGAGCAAAATTCTCATAAAATCTTCATTTCTTAATTAAATTCGTCCTAAATTATAATTCTAGAATCTCCTCTTCGCTCTCCATCTTCTAGTACGGTTTATTTTCAATCCCGTCAAAATCGTTTTCAACATTTAATTATGGAAAATTAAGTTTAAGTTCTAATAATGTTTTTCTTGTCATTTCTTATAGGGGAAGATTTTGAAGACGAGTTTGGAGACTCGTATATTTTGGGTGAAGATTAGTAGACGGGGTTCTTGGTTTATACTTCTTATTATTTTGGTGCTAATTGGTTTTGCTAGCTAAGGTAACAATTCCGATTTACTCGACGAAATAATGTCACATAGCCTTTAGCTTTAGTTTCTTTTGTTTTTGGGTTCATCTTTTATTTTTGTCATGTTGTTGTTATTTATGGATTTTTAGTTAGTAACATGTTAAGTAGTGGTTATTATTATGTTTTATGAATTTATAACATATTGGTTGTTCTTGACATAGTTGGATGGTTTATTTAAAATCATGATTTTTGTATGAATGGATGTTGAAATGGTTGTTTGATAATTAAAAACATGTTAGAATTTATTTGGAATTGTTGTTGTTGGAACCGGTTTAGGGGGGCTGTTTAGGGGCTGAGAACCGGACCCAAACCAGGCCGGTTCAGGCCGGTTCAGGCCCGGTCCAGGCCGGTCTGGGTTGGTCCATGGTGGGTCCGGGTTGTGGTCTTTGGGTTGTGTCGATACTTGGTTGTTTTATTGTTGTTTTGACGGGTTTTAATTATGTTAAAGCATGCGGGAAATATTAGGAAACGGTTTTTAGTAAAGTCGATAAAAATAGCCAAAACAGCCCAAAACAGCCGTGGGCCCAGTCCAGGCCCATGTTAGGTCCGGCCCAAAATCAGCCCATGAGTCCTCACTTTGGACTTGTGACGGTTTTTGAGTTATTGTTATTTTATCGTGTTTTGTAATATTTAGCAAGTGGGAAATATTAATAAGTAAAATATTTAATTAAAAAGGTTTTCATAAAATTATTATTTCTCACATGTTAGAAATTATAATACGAGATTAAGTTTACGTGGAAATCATTTAAGTCAAGCGGGTTTTGGGTATAATATGGTAATTCACATGTTAGAAGTAGTAATAAAATAACATGTAATGAATATGTTGATTTTATGTCTATGTGATAAAGACTCTGCTTCTAGCCGGTTTGATCCAACGGGTTTGGTCAAACTAAGATCTAGTCAGCCCCGATGTGACTGATGACCCGTCGCGGGACTCGGGTCGGGGATTTGTCTTCATGTATGGTTGTATTTAATTAATGAATTAGCCTTAATAGATATGAGGCGATATGATATATGATTTTATTGATATGCAATTAGTCACATGATAGGATGTTTTCCTGTGACTGTTTAATTATATGGTTGGTGTCGTGTTGACTAAGTACCCAGAGAGAATTACGATTATATGGCATGTTAAGTCGTATCTTGGCCATGTTTTAAAGGTAACCTCTGAGTTAAGATATTAGTTTGGTTCGGCCATAGTAATTCTAAATGAGTATCTTGGACCATGACATTGATAGGTCCGTACTGTCTTTAACGAGTATATAGTTCACTGCTTGATAGATTTTGTGTCTCGGCTTGGTGGGTTTATATCCAAGTCGGGGCATGGTTACCTAATCCACTTTGGGGATGGAGCCAGCTTAAGTACTAGCCATCTCTGCTTAGGGGGTCGCCTAGTAGAGTTTCTTGTGTACTTCTGGTCACGAGCCGGGGAATGGAATAGCTGTTGTTACTAGGTCTGATCAGTCTAGGACTAGGATGTTTTCCTACCTTGTGGTATAGCCTCGAGTTACAGAAGTCTTCTATTGACTGTGCTAAGAACTTATGCCTGTTTGTAGACGTATTGATCTTTCATGTATGTATGATTCTATGAGTTATAGAAGGTGAGATGCAAGCCGGCTAGGATTGATAGAGTTTGGATTAACGGTTGTTAACTGATTCACATGATTACGTGTTGATTAGGGTTTGAGTGTATCAGGGCCATGTTACTTGGTAACCGCTGAGCCAGCATACCAGCTTCCCTACCTCGAGTTATATTTTATTATCGAATTCACCTGATAGCTTTCATATGATAGGTTATATGTTAGTTAACTGTTTCATAACATGAAAACCATATCATATATGTTAAGGTTTTGTATTTTCTATATACATTGCTTTTATGTTTTTCATGTTTCATTAAACTCGACATTTCGTGGCGGGGAGAACTCGGAGTTACTCCCCACTGACTGTGGCTTCCGTGTTTATATTTAATGCGGTCGAACAGGTGGTGATGCATATTTTGGGGTACATGACGAGCTAGCGAGCGAAGTATTTACCTTGGACCTATATTCGGTTCATAGTTTGTATATTATTATATACACTTTTATTTCCGTATTTATACGGGAGATATGTCTTCCGTCTTGTATATTTCTTTTGTAGAATTTTATTCCGTATTGTAACGAACCTTTTTATTTTGTAATGACACCTTCGTATTGTATTCGTATCTTTTATGTATTTAAAATAATTTTTTTCTTTCCGCAAATTTGAGGGTGTCACAACCTGTTCATCCATGAAAAACATGAACGCCACAATCATTGGGGAGTAACTCCGGGTTCTCCCAGCCATATTACATTAAACGTACATAGAAGGAAATACAAAAGTAGAGCATGCATACATATAGATATACATGTGAGATACGATAAGGATCGATAGGCAATTCAATATATAATGATAAGAATATAAGAAGTACAAGTCTGAATCCATCATGTGATACAAAGACTCGGGGAAGACATTCTTAGGCAACCGAATACGCTCACTAGGGCTTGAATCTGACCGTTAGCGGTATAAGTTTGATAAGATTGAGACTCGACAAACAACCATGCCAAATCATGCGATGACCACAATAAATCCATCATATTATCATCCATTCAAACATACCAATACATAGACGGTGCCCAATCATGCAATGACCATGAATAATATCATGAAATCACGCATTCAAGAACGACGACACAAAGACGACATCTCTCACGGTAAATGAAACGCACTAGCACCGTGTACATGGCAAGTATGATTAAAAGGCATCCACAGGATAAAGCATTTGCCTGAACTCATACACGATGCTACATTTTGTATATGTAGACTAATTTCCTCCTGGTAGCACGACGATAATAATACGGTCCTAGTCTAAACCTGGCCAGATTCTCGGAATAAACGTTTTCCAATTCGACATGCGATGACATTTCGCATCCAAGACTCGGTCTTACAAAGACGCCGAGTACCCCAAATTCGGTAGATCAATTCACGAAAGAGGAGGAAAAGAGCACAAGTACACAAGCGGTACGCGACATGCAAATAACACCACCTCGCAAGTACACAACATTTGACGGCTGGG
Organism: Heliosperma pusillum; assembly: GCA_022085475.1. Classification (NCBI taxonomy): domain Eukaryota; kingdom Viridiplantae; phylum Streptophyta; class Magnoliopsida; order Caryophyllales; family Caryophyllaceae; genus Heliosperma; species Heliosperma pusillum. The sequence goes on along the minus strand of JAIUZE010015778.1, from coordinate 1,736 downwards.
TCGATCAACGCATAGCGTTCAACTCCCAACAACGTCGTCGTATGCCCACTAACACATGCAATTAAGTAGTAGGATACCTCCCCGTTCCGACATTCTAGCCTTACGAACGTGGAGGTAGCCAAGGGAATGAGAGTATAAAGCAGAAGACAAAATAGTGCTCAAACCGTATCATTTGTAAAAACCGACTCAAAGTGGGACATAGAAAAAACCGTCACAAAACATTGGAATATGGCATTGTATAAATGTAAATATGATAAACATGAATCAATACATGATACATAAGCATTAGACCAAGTTTAAGAAGCATAATAAATAAGAAACATAGATACCTCTCCAAAACAACAACTTTGGAAACTAACTAAAACAAGGGTCCACTTCAAACTGTCATAACTAGAGTTCTAGATATGAAAATGCAGAAATTCCAAGTCGAGGTGATAGCTTATCCTCTTACGGTTCCAACGATAGGTCACAAGCCCAAAAAAAGCAAGTAACGAAGGAGATATGATTATTTTACGAAAAGGGGTCAGTGCAGTGAAACTGCACAAGTCACGACCGTGACTTGTATTTCACGCCCGTGACATGTGTTACCAATTCACCCGTGAGCCTTCAACATAAATTCAATCCTATCATTCAATTCTGCATAATCCATTCAAAACATCGCAACATCAATATTCATGCATCATACATCATAAAATAACAACAATCATCATCCCATAACATGATTCCTAAATGACTATCGTATTCTAATAAGATTTCTTAGCATATAAGCATGTAAAACCCCCCCCCCCAACAAACGTAAATGATATCGAGTAACCCTTCACCGTACTTTTGCGCGTTTTAATCGATTTATTAAAACTTCCTAGGTCTCCACCTTACATACAATTAGATAATAAAAGATGAATATCATTCACCTTGAGAAAGACGGATAATTTAAAAAGCGAGAAAGACGGTAATTTTATTACCAATACGGATAGAGGAAGGTAAGAGGGAAAGAATAAGACGAACTTACGAGAATTTCAACAAGAAACGAGTGAGCTATGAGAATTCTAAGATTGAAACAAAGAGGGAGGCAAGGGTTTTAGTTTGCTTAAGGAAGAAGTAATGTGAAATGTGTTTGTGTGAATGAGAAATAGGATAAGGGAGTATGAGTATGTATGAGGAAAAAGTCAACAAAAGTCAAAGACGGCTCAAGAGTCAAGAAAAAGTCAAAGACGGCTTAAGACGGGATTCACTAGAAATCTCGCGGAAATTCCAAATACGAATCGGAAATTCTAAATTCGACTCGGAAAATTAAATTCTATATTAAAACTAAATTTCGCTGAAAAGTATCCGTAAAATATTTTTACTAGAAAAATAGGGTACATTTGTGGGTGTTACAGAAAATCATATAATCTATTACAATTTCGGAAACCAACTCCTTTGGTCCCTTGAACTTCATAAACACGCCTCCCAAGGTCACCGTCTCTCTCAGAACTTTTTTCCGAATGGCACCGTCTTTGGGAAACTCCGGTATTAAAAATAATTACAAATTATATAATGAAATTACAAATTTCCTATTATACATTTCTAAAATAATATCGTACAATAAAAGGGATACGAGATCACAATAAATTACAACCGAATCAATATTCCCTTACATTTCGGGCAATATCGATTAAAACTAAGGCCATACTAAGATAAAATTACATAATCCCAAATTACATAAACCAAAATTTGACATTCATAAATTGAAAATA
>JAIUZE010015777.1:0-13313 GCA_022085475.1 Heliosperma pusillum | reverse complement strand
AAAACAAAACGATGATTTCGTAGATAGTTTTATGAAAAAAATACAGGTGTCTAATCCATATAAAACAACTAATACAACTCAGGAACACGTATTATTCCCATGGAAATAACTTGCCCTTCATGCTTATCATATCTCAATGGTTTAGTGAGAGGATCTGCGACGTTATCATCCGTATCAATCTTGTCTATCACTATCTCCCTTTGCTCCACGTAATCTCGGATCATGTGAGCCTTCCGTTGTACATGCCTAGACTTGTTGTTGGACTTAGGCTACTTAGCCTGGAAGATGGCACCACTATTATCACAATAGATGGTGATCGGGTCATCCGAACTACGAACTACGGTTAGTCCCTGTAAGAACTGAGGCATCCATATAGCTTCCTTCGCAGCCTCTGAAGCGGCATAGTACTCGGACTCAGTCGTAGAAACTGTTATAACATTTTGTTTGGAGCTTTTCCAGCTGACCGCAGCGCCATTAAGAGTAAAAACGAATCCAGACTGAGATTTCCAGTCATATCGATCCGTTTGGAAGCTAGCATCTGCGTAACCGGTTGCGCATAGCTCAGTGTCACCTCCATAAGTCAATACCCAATCCTTAGTCCTCCGTAGGTACTTAAGGATATTCTTAACAATTATCCAGTGTGTTTCACCTGGGTTGCCTTGGTAACGACTCGTCATACTCAATGCATATGCCACGTCTGGACGTGTGCATATCATGGCATACATGATCGATCCTATAGCTGATGCATAAGGAATCCGACTCATGCGCTCGACCTCTTCCATGTCTTTGGTGCCTGAGCTTTACTCAAATGCATCCCAGAGACCATTGGAAGGTTCCCCTTCTTGGAGTTGGTCATGCTGAACCTCTCAAGAATCTTATCTATATAAGACTCCTGACTGAGGGATAACATCCGTCTTGATCTATCTCTGTAGATACGGATCCCCAAAATTCTTTGTGCCTCGCCCAGATCTTTCATCTGGAAATGGTTCTTTAACCAAACTTTCACCGAAGTTAAGAGAGGTATGTCATTCCCAATCAAGAGTATGTCATCTACATACAATATCAGGACGACTATCTTGCTCCCACTCGACTTGATATATAGCACTGGTTCCTCTGACCGATCGAGTAAATCCTTCTCTTTATCACCCACCTGGTCGAAACGATGATTTCCAACTCCAGAAGCTTGCTTAGTTAAGTCCATAAATGGAACGCTTAAGCTTGGGCATACCTTATTAGGATTTTTAGGATCAATGAAACCTTCGGTTGTACCATGTACAACTCCTCCTCCAATACGTTAAGAAGGCGGTTTTCACATCCATTTGCCAAATTTCATAGTCATGAAAAGCGGCAATCGCTAAGATTATCCGAATGGAACGCAGCATAACTACGGGTGCAAAAATTTCATCATAGTGCAATCCTTGCACTTGAGTGAAACCCTTTGCCCACTAGTCGTGCCTTGTATGTATCTGGTTGTCCTTCTACAGAATGCTTTATTTTATAAAGCCATTTGCGCTGAAGAGGCCGAACCTTATCAGGTAAGTCAACCAGATCTCATACGTCATTCTCATACATATAGTCCATCTCGGATTGCATGGCTTCAAGCCATAACTTAGAGTCGGAACAGGTCATGGCACCTTTATAGGTAGCGGGTTCGTTACTCTCTAGGAGTAAACGTCATCTCTCTCATTCTCCTCGACCATACCAATGTATCTGTCTGGAGGAATATAGTGTCTACCCGTCCTCCTAGGTTTCAAAGGAATATTAACCGCAGTCGATGATGAAGGAACAGTTTCCTCCATTGGTTGCTCGGTTGTTGGTTCTTGAATCTCCGACAGATCGAAGGTTCCATTACTTGTCCTATTCTCGAGAAATTCGTTCTCTAAGAACGTCACACTAGCCGCAACAAAAACTCGATGTTCGGTAGGCGAGTAAAATTAATGACCAAACATCCCTTTTGGATAACCAATAAAGTATGTCTTGACCGATCGTGGGCCGAGCTTATCGTCAGGTCTCCACTTGACATAAGCCTCGCAGCCCCAACCCGAATAAAGAGAAGTTAGGGACCGTTCCCTTCCATAATTCATATGGAGTCTTGTCTACAGCTTTAGACGGACTTCGGTTAAGTAATTAGAGCAGCTGACAAAAGAGCATAACCCCACAATGAATCAGGTACAACCGTGTGACTCATCATGGATCGAACCATATCAAGTAATGTTCGATTTCTCCGTTCGGACACACCATTCAATTGTGGTGTTCCAGGTGGAGTTAACTGTAGTACTACACCACAGTCTTTACGGTGTTGATCAAACTCATTCGAAAGATATTCGCCACCACGATCTGAACGTAGTGCTTTAATCTTTCTATCCAGCTGGTTTTCAACCTTATTCTGGAATTCTTTGAACTTGTCAAAGGACTCACTTTTATGCTTCATTAAGTAGACATAACCATATCTACTCAAATCGTCCATGAAAGTGATAAAATACCTATAGCCATCTCTAGCGTTGATTGACATAGGTCCACACACATCAGTATGTATGAGTCCTAATAGGTCAGCAGCGCGCATTCCATTACCTTTGAAGGAAACTCGAGTCATTTTGCCTATGAGACATGATTCACATGTGCCAAAAGATTCATAGTCAAATGGGGAGATAGTCCCATTATCAATGAGCTTTTTCATGCGTTTTTCATTTATGTGTCCCATACGACAATGCCATAGATAGCTTTGATCTTTGTCACCAACCTTTGCTTTCTTGTAACTCACATGCATAATATCTGTGGTTTGATCTAAAACATATATTCCATTCATGGAAACAACTTTACCATAAATCATATCGTTTAAAGAGAAAATACAGCTATTATCCTTTATTAAAAACGAAAAATCGTCCTTATAAAGTACGGAAACAGAAAAAATGTTTTTCGACAAACTGGGTACATAGTAACAATTATTCAGAAATAACTCAAAACCACTAGGGAGTTGGATTACATATGTTCCCACTGAAACGGCAGCTACTCTTGCTCCATTCCCCACTCGCAGGTCCACATCACCCTTTGCGAGAGTTGTGATGCTTCTTAGGCCCTGCAAATGATTACACAGATGACAACCACAACCATTATCTAGTAAATAAGTTCCGAAACTTGCATGGTTAATCTCAATCATATGAATAAAAGATGACGTACCAACAGGAGTGACGCGGCCTGATTTTACGTCTTCAGCATACACGTGACAGTTCCGCCTCCAATGCCCAGTCTTGTGGCAATGGTGGCACTCTATGTTTTCTTTGCTCTTTGTCTTTCCTTGTGAGCTACCGCTAGTCTCACCAGGCCCACTCTTGACCTTTCCTTTCTTTTTGAACTTTGGCTTCCCTACAGCTAGGTCAGCTTGAGCCTTGCCCTTACCCTTACCCTTGTTGCCAATCATGAGAACGTCCTGCTTCAAGCTCCCACTCAATTTCAGATCACTCTCGGTCTGTACGAGAAGTGAGTGGAGCTGATGAAGACTTTTCTTCTTATCATTCATATAGTAATTTGCCCTGAAAAGGGCAAAACCATCATGAAGTGAATGAAGCACTCGATCAATAATGATCTTCTCATCGATTTTGCAACCAAGAGCCTCCAACTTCTCGACATTCTCGATCATAGCAAGAATGTGTGGGCTAACCGCTTGGCCCTTCTAGAGTTTCGCTTCAAAGAAGCGACAGGTATACTCATAGCTAACGATCCTCGGAGCTTTTCGAGAACTCGTTAGAGAGAGTGGTGAAAATCTTGTTTGCACCCTGGGCTATGAATCGCCTCTGCAAATTGGATTCCATTGAAAAGATGAGTACGTTCTTTATCGCACCCGCCTCCATAACGAAATCACTATAAGCAAGTGATTCATTGGCTCCTGCATTGGGGCCTGGGTTAGTCGGTAGAGGCTCAGTCAAGTACTTGAGCTTACCGTCAGCAATGGCAGTATTCCGTAATGCCGCCTCCTAGTCCGCAAAGTTGTACCCATCATTCTTTAGTCGCGTGGACTGATGCATGTTGTCCATAAAGATCTTTAGCCAGGACTCGCGAGCGAGTGTAGCACTTGACATTGGGTCGTCTGTATTTCTAGCCATTTGTTATTTTAGCAGTTATATCTGTATATAACGGATTCAAGAAACTGTGAAAAGAAGAAAAATTATGATAAGAATTCATCGTTTTAAAATTAAGTCTTAATGCAAAAACTGTTTAATGCGATGACTCATGCATTTATACAATTGACCTCCCTCAAGAATTATATAAATGATCCCAAGACTCAATTTCTGTAAATTGATAAGCCAACCTCTTGGCTAATTCTACCTTTAGAATTCTGGGTCGATAAATTTATGTAAATTCTATCTTTTAGTCCATTATAATCCCGAGATATTACTCGGACTACAATGTTGAGGTAAAATAGGTCAACACTCACTACTTACCCAACGTAGAAGGGGTCATATTAGGACTTCCGACGAAGAAGGGGTTCATAGTAGTTTTCCCTATAAAGACTAATCTCAATTTTCATTTTAGAGGAGCATATGAACCCCTTATTCGTCGGAAGTCATAATATGACTTTAAATATTAATGTTTCGAATATATGATATTTCATTCTCTTGTATCACATGTTTTGTGACGGTTTTTGGTATGTCCCACTTTGAGTCGGTTTTTTACAAAGGTTATAGTTTGAGCACTATTTTGTTATGTGCTTTGTACTCTCATTCCCTTGGCTACCTCCACGTTCGTAAGGCTGGAATGTCGGAACGAGGATGTATCCTACTGCTTAATTGCATGTGTTAGTGGGCATACGACGACGTTGTTAAGAGGCGAACACATTGCGTTGATCGACCCGGCCGTCAAATGTTGTGTACTTGCGAGGTGGTGTTATTTGCATGTAGCGTACCACTTGTTATGAGGCTTGTTCTCTTTTCCGCCTCTTTCGTGAGTTATATCAACCGAATTTGGGGTACTCGGCGTCTTTTATTGACCGAGTCTTGGATTCGAAATGTTAATCGCATGTCGAACCGGAAAATGCGATTCCGGGAGTCTGGCCAGGTTTAGACTAGGACCGTATTATTATCGTCGTCCTACCGGAGGAAATTAGTCCACATATACGAAATGTAATCGTGTATGCGTTCAGGGAAATGCTTATCTCGTGGATGCCTTTTAATCATACTTGCCATGTACACGGTGCTAGTGCGTTTCATTTACCGTGAGAGATGTCGTCGTTGTGTCGTTGTGTTTGGATGGGTGATTACATGATTGATTATTCATGATCATACCATGACTTGGCATGGTTTGTTTGTCGAGTCTCAATCTTATCAAACTTATACCGCTAACGGTGAGATGCAAGCCCTAGTGAGCGTATTCGGTTGCCTAATAGTGTCTTCCCCGAGTCTTTGTATAACATGATGGATTCGGATTTGTATTCCATATGCTCTTATCATTATATATTGAATTGCCTATCTATCCTTATCGTATTTCACATGTATATCTATATATGCATGCTTCTACTTTTGTATTTCCTTTTATGTACGTTTAATGTGATATGGCTGGGAGAACCCGGAGTTACTCCCCACTGATTGTGGCGTTCATGTTTTTCATGGATGAACAGGTTGCTTAATTGGATGGCATTTTGCTTGATATTTTGGGTTCGGGTGTGAGCTAGCGGGCGTTGTCCCTGGATGAAACACCTTTAGACGATCTTAGCTAGTTGCTAAATAACTTGTCCTTTGTTAACATTTTGAGAGACTATGTCTCTTATAGTATTTTGTATTTGGTTTGTAATATTTGACACTCCTCGTATTTTCTTTCTTGCATGTATAAAAGTTTTTAAAATACCGTATTTCCGCTAATTAATTCACATGCTTGTATGTTTTATTTCCGCATTCGTAAGGGTTGTCACATTGAACATCTCCCAACATCTTTGGGCAATAAAATTGTTCCAACAAAATGTCATAAGTTTTCTGGATCCCAAAATGACCAGCTAGGCCCTTTGAATGTACTTCCTTCACTAGCAACCCCCTGTTAGGACCCTTAGGTACACACAGCTTGTTCCTTAGGAACAAGAACCCTTCCTGCACCAAGTATCTGCTTCCACTCTTAGGATTGCCTTCCAGATTTGCTATCCAATCCTCCTTAAAGTCAGGATCCTCCCTGTACACCTCCTTCATGTGCTCAAACCCAAGTACCCTTTGCTCCATGAAGGTCAGCATCATGCTTCTCCTTGATAAGGCATCTGCCACCATATTGTTTTTGCCTTCAATGTACTTGCTGGAGAATGAGAAGGACTCCAAGAACTCCACCCACTTAGCATGCCTAGTATTCAACTTGTGCTGCCCATTGATGTACTTAAGTGCTTGATGATCAGAGTGCAACACAAAAGGCTTGGGTTGCAGATAAAGACCCCAATGATTCAAGTTCCTGGCTATTGCTAAGAACTCCTTGTCATATGTTGAATAGTTAAGCTTAGCACAACTTAACTTCTCACTAAAGTATGCCACATGCTTTTGTTCTTGTATCAAGACAGCACCAATGCCTATGCCACTGCCATCACACTCCACTTCAAATAACTTGTTGAAATCAGGGAGAACAAGGACAGGAGACTCACACAAGAGGTCCTTGATGATGTTGAAAGACCTCTCAGCCTGGTCATTCCACCTGAATTCTCCTTTTCTCATACACTCAGTCAAGGGAGCCATGATGGAATTGAACCTCTTATTGAACCTTCTGTAGAAAGAGGTCAGCCCATGTAAACTTCTCACCTCAGTTATAGTCTTAGGGACCTGCCACTCCCTAATTTCCTTCACCTTGTCTTGATCAACAACAACCGCTTCCTTGGATATAATAAATCCTAGGAATTGAACCTCCTCCTGCATAAAATTACATTTCTCCATCTCGCCAAATAGCTTATGTTTTCTCAAGACATCAAACAAAAATTTCAAGTGCTGGAGGTGCTCTTCTGCTAAAGGACTGTATACCAAGATGTCATCAAAATACACAACAATGAACTTCCCTAAATAGGGATTCAGTACCTCAGTCATCAATCTCATAAAGGTGTTAGGGGCATTAGACAAGCCAAAGAACATTACCAGCCATTCATACAACCCATGCTTGGTTTTAAAGGCTATCTTCCACTCATTCCCAGTGACAACCCTCGAGAATGCGGAAATAAAACATACAAGCATGGGATTTAATTAGCGGAAAATATGGTGTTTTTAAAACTTTTTACATGCAAGAAGAAATACGAGGAGTGTCAAATAAATACAAACCAAAGTATAAAAATACTACAAAGAGACGAAGTCTCTCAAAATGTTATCAAAGTCAAAATGATTAGCAAACTAGCTAAATAACGTCTAGAGGTGAATCTTCCAAGCCAACGCCCGCTAGCTCACACCCGAACCAAAAATACCACAAGCAAAAAGCCATCCAATCAAGCAACCTGTTCATCCATGAAAAACATGAACGCCACAGTCAGTGGGGAGTAACTCCGGGTTCTCCTAGCCATATCACATTAAACGTATATAAACGGAAATACAAAATTAGAAGCATGCATATATAGATATAGATGTGAAATACGATAAGGATAAATAGGCAATTCCATATGTAAAGATATCGATACATGCAGTACAAATCCGTAACCATCATGCTATAGATAGACACGGGGAAGACACTCTTAGGCAACCATATACACTCACTAGGGCTTGCATCTCACTGTTAGCGGCATAAGTTTGATAAGATTGAGATTCGACAAAACAAACCATGCCAAGTCATCCAAAGATCACGAATAAACCAATCATATAATCATCCAACCAAACGTACAATACGTTGACGACATCTCTCACGGTAAATGATGTTGGAGTAAGTGTCCTCCACAATAGTGCATTTATATAATAAATCTCATTTGGAATATACGTGGCATGATTAGTATATTTTGATACTCCACGTCAGTTGATTAACGTAAATCGGTAACGCTTGGCTGACTAGAGTTTGACGTTATTGTCGTATGGACGGCGGTAATCAACTAATACCTTTAGGTCACACCTATAGGATTAGACCCAAATAGAATACTAATTATTTGTATGCGATACAGTTTAATTAGAGCATTACATATATTTGATATGTACGTTTAGTTACGAGAGTTATTTATTGGAAATTGAGTTGCGAACTCATTCCACTTAAGTTTATTAGTCAATTATACGATAACTGACTGAATAAATTTTACGTCTTATTTTAATACGATTAAATAAGATTTAATTTAATGATTAATCGTTAATTCATTAAATTAGTTAAGGTTATGCATATATTTTGAGGTAGAGGTAATTAGTTAATTATATTTACAAAGAGTTGTAAAATAAATTAACTGGGCATTGTGGGACCTATTATATATTGATATAATGGTAAAATATTACTTAAAATGATAAGTACATATTATTCATTTATTTGTATCATATAATTGTTATATGATCAAATTAACACTTAATTATACAAGATAATTAAGCATATGGTTAATAAGTATTTGTTGGACAAATATCAAAAATCAAAATGGTCCATATTGGACACAAGTGACCGATTGTGTGCACATGAAAGACAATGATAATTGTCTTGAGTGACTTACACATAAACACTTGATAATGACATATCCTACAAGCTTTAATCATTGATTCAACTCTACACTCAAGCCATCTTGCATGTGAATAATATAAGCAAAATTGAGCTCATTTGTAGCTCAAGTGGACCGGCCATTTTGGCCTACAAATAGAACAAGAGTTGTTCATTTTTCATCCACTTCATTTTGTGTTTTTATTCTAACTTCTCTTACTCACTCAACTTCTCTCTAAAACCAACATGCAAACTAATATTCTCTACATATTACTAGTGTAGTAATACAATAATATTAGTAGTATTAATTCTTAATTATTATCTAGCTAGTTAATAATAAGCTAAGATTATTTGGGTTTAATCTTGGGTGCAACAAGAAGGAGACCTTCTACTTTGGAGGTTGTTTTATGGAGGATCATCCATTAATTTCATGCTCAAGAACAATAAGAAGGAGTTCTTATTGTGCCCATATTGAACCGAAAAATCCCATTGTAAGGATGTTTTGGTCTTATCTTTTCTTTTATGCTTTTATATTTGCATGCATGATAACTAGATCCTAAATCATTAAGTTAATGTAATTTAATGAACTAATTAGAGGAGTCTAATTAGAGGTCTAGGACTATCATGTGGTATCAGAGCTCAGTTGTTACATGCATGTCGATTTTAAGCATTAAAATCGAGTTATACGATAACTTGGGTAAAATTGAAAATTTGTGTTAAAAATTGGTTTGCACGAAATTTTTGATTTGCATGCATACCTACTGACCTCAAAATTGTTGTGGTCAAATTTGGTGATTTTATGGATTAATTTGCTATTTATTTTGATTTATGGCCTTTAAATCATGTTAATATGCATGTTTTATGTTAAAAGTTAACTAAAAATAGTTGCATGTTGATTCTGGACATGAAATTTTGATATGATCTCACATGCATGTTGTACATAATGTATGTAAAGTTTGGTGTCTTTTAAGTAACTTTTGCATGATGATTGATTTTTATAAGATAAAAGTCAATAAAGTGAGATTATTATGATCATAAAATTGAAACGTCCTTTTCTGGTCTTGAAAATTTTTGGTACATTTTATAATCTGATTTATATCATCTTGGTGAAAGTTTATAATTTGTTTCACTATTTTACTATATTTAATGGTTTTTATTTGATAAAATCGTTGAATATTAAGTTATTTGTTCATAAAATTTATTCAAAATTTTTGGGCAAATGTTTCTGATTTTTAGAGTTCCTGGAAATGTTCCAGAATGTGCAAAATTTTTGGTTTCAAATTTTTATGAGTTTTATATTTTATTTTGGGTTTATTTCATAAATGTTATGATTAAACATCTATATTTAGCAAATACGATCAATTCGAACTAATTAAATACAAACAAAGTTAGTGGGTTCTAATTTTGAGTTCTAAATCAGTTTAGATAATTAGTTTGAGCTTAAATACGATTTAAGAGTTGATGATTGATTTTTAATGGTTAAAAATCGATAAAATCCATAAAACCGAGCTAGAATGAGCATGATAAGTATCAAGGGCGATTTTGGCATATTTTTCCAGCATTTTATTTATGTTGTTATGGTTAAATGAATGAATGTCATTTATTTAATTTTTAATGCAAGTTGTACCTAGTATGACCTAGATTATTTTAATCGGTATTACCCGTAATGTAAGGGAATACCGATTCGGTTGTAATTTTATTTGCGATCTCGTATCGCCGTTTGTAATAATTTAATTTCATTTTAGATCAAATGTATAATAGGAGTTTTTATTTGTATCTTTTTGTAATTAATTATTATAAAGACGGAGATTCCCGAAGTCGGTGTTCCAAAAGACGGTGCCATGAAGAGGCAAGGGGCCAAGGAGTTGGTTTCCGATTTTGTAATCTACTAGTTAATTTGATTAGCTAGGTGGCCATACTAGGATTTATTATTTGCTTGCTTTATGTTTTTCCGCACATGCCAAAATCGCCAACATGCATTTTTATTTCTCGATTGTCAATTCAAAGTTATTCAAAATTCACCGACTTAGTTCGCTTATAGGGAATTAATAACAAAATTGACAAGACCTCTCACATAACTTAAAAATTGATATTTAGCCTTACCAATTAGTAACACCTATGAACCCCGTGTTCATTAGGGCTACCACGCTCGTGGGTCCCTTTTTAACTCGGGTAAGTAGGGTGATGCGATCACAAGCCAAAATTGGATTGGACTCAACGAGATAAGCGTTATCTTGGGACTAGGAGATGGATTTAGTTGAAATCCGTCAACCAAGAGTTCTAAAGTGTAGAATTAGTCAAGTACTGACTTACCATTTTTAGATAAAGGTAGCATGCGATGACTATTTTTGTCTAAAAGATGGGTCTTGGAATCACTTATATAATTTCGTGAGGGGTCATTATATGAGTGACTTGTTTAAAATTGTTTTTACAAGTAAAATATATATAAGCAATGAATGTTTATTGTCCGTTGATATTTATTTTTATTCGCGCAATGACAATTATTTTTCTTCTATGAACTTATAAATCCGTTCAATCGTGGAAAAGGTTTCCATTATTTTATACGGTAGTATATTGATTGCGATCTTCGTTTAAACCACCGTAGCTAAAGACAAAATGAATTTTATCTTTTGACCCTCATATTCACCATTGAAAATGTCTCTTATGAAGAGTAAATGAATAAGTCACACTTAGTCAAAAACGTTTTTTTGAATATTTAGTTACGCCTTCTTATAACAATGGTACATCAATTTTTTTGCTCCAAAGAAAATATTTGTATTTTGGTATGTCTTCATTATGCTCCTTATCGAGGCTTACCTCAAAAGAGGCCAAATCAGTTGGGATGACTAGGTTAATCGATTTATTTGAAATCATGAACTACCAAATACCGTAGTCACTTCATGAAAGTAGAGATTCATGAAAGTGAGTGGGAGCACTAAGAATGATGTTTATATTCTTAATTGTTAAGACGAGGTTCAAGAGTAGGTTGGCCCGACTTTGACACAAGGCAAGGGAAAAAGGCAAGACTATTTTGAATAGTAAAGTCAAAACCCAAGCAAGGTGTCGAACCCAACTTTTGACGATTCTATTTTACAGTGTAGGACACAAGAAAAGAATCTTCCCCGAGTTTTCTAAAGAGTTAGAAATTGGGTGTACTATTTTCACCCATAATATCTATATGATCGACATTTATTTGCTAAATGCAATTTTTGGGTATTAGATACCTATTATGGTTTTTATCAATGTATTCAATGCATATAATAATGATTCGTACGACGACTAACCATGATTAAATGTCGACCAACAAGGGAAATATAACTATTGTAGTTTTATTTCTATAGAAACATATAAAAGTTATAATGTGATCAATCTAGTTTTGGATTTAGAGGTATACTTTAATAAACGTTATTATGTACATGACCTCTAAATAAAGAATATAGTATCCACTTTAGTGTACGACACAGGTGTTTCACTTTTGTGAATGGAACAAGCGTTGTATCTTTTTATGCCTTTACTTGGTCCATGGTTATAACCATACCAATCAAAGGTAATTATATTCTTGACCTAAACTAGAAATTACTTGTCATATAGATTGTAAAAGGCTCAAAATTGGTGACCCTAATCTAATCTTAATTCTGGATTGTGTAGCACATTAAGAGGCTAGTATTGACAACTATCCCTAAACCATCTGATTTTGAATCTTATGGTGCGTGCAAATCTTGTATTCAAGGCAAGATGATTCGTGCCCTTTTTATTTAAAAGGAAATCGAACTAGTGAGTTATTGGCCCTATTACATTTGAATATGCATGGTCCGTCCAATAACAAACACAACCAGAGATGGTTATGACTATTTCACTTTATTTACCAACGATTTATGTAGATATTACAATTGATTCTACTTAATGAAGTGCTATGAGAAATCTTTGAAAAGTTCAAAGAGCTTCAATGTGAAGTAATTAATCACCAAGAGTATTAGACAAGGACTTACGAGTAAATCGTAAATGTAAATATCTAAGTATTGACTTTGATTTTCACCAAAAGTATTGTGAAATAGTTTCGCGAGTTAACTTCTCTAACATACATTATGAGATAAGGTATTGTTGAATAGAGATACAAAACCTTATACGATATGGTTTTGTCTTTGTCAAGTTAATCTAAGCCACTTGACTAAATTTGGGACTTTAATATTTTGTCTGCTATTTCTTTTCCCACCATATCAGAGCACATTTATAACAGTCGGATTTTATTTCATATACGATATGGATAGGTAGCGTACCTAATTTATAAGTTATCCGAATAAAACAAGTGCTAAATAATCCTACATTGACAACGAGAACAAAGCGTTTGTGACTCGTGATGCTGTCTTTCAATAAAAAAATACGATTATTTCTTGAAAAGACAGAGTGGGAGAAAATGTTTTAAGAGCCACAAACTGAGCATATGGTCCGGAAAAAGTTTCCTCATTGCTTGTTCAGTAGTTGTTTCTTCGGAACCTAGGAGGTCAGGTGAAATTTTATCACTCCTTAATAGTGATAAATTCTAATCCGTGACCTATAAAAGACTGTTACTAGTCCCAACTTCTTGTTATGTCTTAGAGTCATGCGATTCGTAATGGACTCCATGCATGATGGTCAGGTATGTGACCTGGTAAATTTTACTTGAAGAAGTACGACCTCTTCAATGTAAATTGAGTTTAAGATCGAAATTTGCATGG